>BTSX01000120.1:0-28781 GCA_036245825.1 Pristionchus entomophagus
GTCCGCAGGGTGACTGACCAAAATTGGTTGCACCGCTCCAAATGTGAGCTCAAAACCTTGGTCTCGGTCTGAATAACATTTTTCTTTTTAGAGTAAGTCTCTATCACCTCTCTGCGCCGAGTTCTCCCCCGAAAAGCACGCGCGAGGGCAATGGAGAGGAGAGGGAAATCAGGCGAGAGAGAAAAGGGGCGGAGCCTCTCTCGCACATGTCTCTCTCGCTCCTCCCGCTCTCTCACTCGCCTCTCCCCGCGCTCGCGCACAATTCAGGGAAAATTATTAAAATTCTGAAATTAAGCTTAAAATTCGTCTAAAATATAAATCAATGGAATTCTTTTGGCGGAACTATGTGCGATCACTAGAACCCCTACAAACACCAAATTTGGACCATAAATCGTCGATGTTGACCTACTTCAAGTTGACCATTACTGGTTTTGAGAGATTCGCTTCCCCTCAAAGGGGGGCGAGCTTGCGGTCTCTACTTATGCTACAATCAGAAATTTTAAAAAATATATTTTAATCCAGGCTGATTCATGGAATTGTTGAGAGAAGCGCATGATAATATCGATTATACGATATCGAATAATTATACAAATTTTCATCATAACCACTAATTCCAGCATTCCCGCAACAAATGCATGCAGCAGATGGGAAGGAACAGACTCACCAAGGAGAATCTATTCCAGGTATCGAGAGATGAGTGGTGAGATTAGGGAGAACACACTCAATTGTCATCTATCAAAACATTCAAATCAGACAAAGCCTGTCGAAAGCGTCAAGAAGTCAATGAAATTTATGTTTAGTGAATGCAGACAATAAATACGATATATTTCAGGTGATGAGCTCTCAGACTACTCTCAACAAGGAGACTGTGTACACGACCATTATTGAGGTGAGAACGAGTGGCAAGGACAAATGAATGGAGGATGGAGAAAATGAACGAGCTTCCAACGAGAGAACGCCATGTTAGGAGAAATAATAACCGCAGAAGAAATATGAAGAACGATCTTTAATGTTTTAAAAATAGATGCCAATGAGAGAAGTAAATTCCAGATCGAATCTGGCGAGATCTACACCTTCCTGCAAGAGTGCAAAGATCCTTGCTGGTTCGTGTAAGGGCCATTAATGATGTCGTTGCCAGAATAAAGATTCTAATGCATTCTGTAATTTGACTCACACTCGACATAATGAACAGAATAAGTAACTTTGAATGAGGAAACTGGAAGCAATTTTCGTCTTTTGAGCTCTTGGATAGTCACTGTGTTTTACAAGGAAAAGAAGCTAGATCACTAAATATTAAATCCGGTGGGAAAAGGTGGACATAAATCGCTATCGCTTGGAGATCGCCAGGGAGATCGCTTCAATGTTTTGATTTTATAATTACCAGATTCATGTTTATTTCTTCCCTGACCCTCAGTCTCTCTTGTGTGGTTAAAATCAGTGTACGCAAAAAACCTCAGGAACTATCAGACCGAAATGATAAATATATCATATATGGTTGAAATTGATGATGGTGGTAACGAAACAAAACAAGGAAATGATGAAGAAGTGATACAGAAATCGTTGAGGAAAAAACATAGGAAATCACAGAAATGTGATAGCATAGTCTTGAATAATAAAAATGTAGCCTACATACCTAAGGGGTTTTTTACGATGCACCATGGTGCGGGTCGTTCAATTGCATAGAGCTATTGGGGAAAGGGAAGATAATTTATCCAGTGTCTGAGCGAGTTGATCGGGATTCGGGGAGAAAAGGGGAGGGGAGATTGGGAGATATCAATCGCTTACGTGTCAACCCGCACAAACCTCAAATGTGCGCATAGAATGGAACAGTGGGTTTAACTATGCATGCTTCATTCTCCGCTCTGATAACAACCCTGATCATATAAATAAGTCGCATCACTGGGCATCGGCAGGAGAGACGATGATGTTTCCCCTCCTTCTTCCCCTTCACCTTCTCCTACATGTGGCCGCTCCAGCTCCGAGCCCCGAGCATCCAATGGGCGCTTACGCGTCGAATGCCTGATCGACAAGCCTTCCTTTGGGATGAAAGCCGAATCATCAAGGTATCACTACAGCTACACATGTATTTGTTCCATGTGAGGATGTCTCTATAAACAGCCTCGATAAGCGCGGAGTAATTGTACGGTGGCGATAATCGATATAATTATTGCTAAGACCTTTCGATTTTTACGCGAAAACTAGCCCAACTTACTCCAATTTAGAGCGATTCTTGTTCATCAGTGATAAAATGATATGGAAGTTCGCTTCAACAAAAAAAAACTGATTACGAAATGGGAAAATAAAAGTATAAATTGCAGAAATGGTACAAGATCGATCTGGATGCGGAGGCTGCACGATATGTGGAGAGAAGTGGCCAATGATTACAAGGACAAGGTGGGAAACGAAAAGCAAACAATAAGGGGAAAGGAAACAAACTCTGACTAATTTGGGATGAGTGATACTGAAAGTCATTGGGGTAAGTCACGAAAAGTTTCGGGAGCTCATGATGATTAGTAATATTGGACAAACATTAGTTATCTATTTTTTTCCTGTTTTGAATCTTACAGGATCAGATTTCAAAATATTGATTGGACAGCAAGGTTTTTGAATTAGTAAGGCGCATAATACTAAAAGACTGTTTTTAATCAGGATTGAAGAAATCAACCAATTAGTATTTTTCCAATCATTTGGGTGCAAATAAGGAATCACTAATGATGACTAAGTGCTCGGTTGATCGCAATGATTCATACAGAGATAACAAACTCGCGTGATTGAGATTGAGCATCGATACAAGCATCGATTTGATTCTGAAATATTCGAGATTACCTGATGAAACATTGTCGCATTTTCACATTCTTCAAACAATCTTTTTGTGCTTCATTGAGTAGAAGGTTGAAATAAAAGCCTGAAAATAAACTAAATATTTCAAGATGATGTCTACGCTCGATGTAGTCAAGACTATGGCTGATGAATTCGGAGGAGAAGGAACATGGGATATGCTATTGCCCCTCTTTTGGGATGCTCCTGAAAAGCTCACGGAACCATACAAGACGGAGATTAAAGTGAGAACGATCGAAAATCATTCTAATTTTCTAATCGCAAAAGAAAGCAAACATTCAATACGTGTGAAAAAAGGAACCAAACACCAACCTTTTTTTTTTTAGAAATCAGAACACACATTTTATTCAGGCTATGGCCGATCTAACTGGCATTCCTGTGGAGCAACTGACTCTACTTAATCTCTTCTATGAGGTTGACAAAGCCTGCACTTCCCTTATTGCCATTGACCACAATGGAAAAACATACCACGGAAGGTTACTGCTATCTTTTAGTGTTAATAGTATTGCTAATAAGAGTTTCTAGTGAGTGATACACAGTCATGATAACGACTATTCTCCGTAGGGGTGTAATTTCGGTTTTGGGTCTCTCCATTCTTCACACTATATCGCCGATCAGAGACACGAGAGAGTCTGCAGAATGAAGAGAGCCGAAAACGGAACGAATCAATAATTCTCAGGAACCTCGATTTCGGTACGTTCTTCCTCTGGGACACTGAGAAGCACACATGGGGTCTCACTTCGGGACTCATGTAGGATTTCCTTTGTTTTATAATAATAATTTTAATAATAACAATATAATATGGTAGAAATAGAAAGCGATAACAATAACAATCGATGATCTGTATTTGGGATATGATAAGCCATAGTGAGATTCATCCTATTCTCAGAGACCTGGTGGTTCAATTGGAGTTCCAAAAGGGTGGCAAACAACTCTTCAAGGCAGTAACTTTCGCTGGTCATCTGGGAGTTTTCACCGGTAGGTTCAGATCAAAAAGGATTGAAACTCGCCTTGCCCTGTGATTTTTTCGCATTTCACTTGTTTTAAAATTCTGCAAAACTGCACGTACTTCATTGAAAAGCCTGATAGTTGGTTTCTTTGATATTGAAATGAGAATAATGCTCTATGTTTTCGAAAGCACGGAATGTGTCTTCTAATGCGAACGTAAAAAAAAACACGTTTTTCGCTGTAATCGTTTATATTGATCAACTACCGTCAAGCGGGAGCAAAATGAGCCAAATGCGCTATTTTACTGTATTTTGGTGTATCAAACAGTAAAGGCTGGCATTTCGCCCAGAGTTAATGAAAAGTTGCAATTTTCGGATTTGGGACTTTCAAGTGATCTATCTCAAATGCATTTCGAGGAAATTTTGATTGAGCATTTCAAAATATATGAAATCGGAACAATGATTTCACGGAGTTTTGTGGCAAGCAAGCGTGGTGTTTTTAAAACTTCTAATTCGCTGCGTTTGCGTGTTACAACATACATTGAATGCACAACCAACTCATAAACGTCCTATTTCAAATGCCGATGCATGTTTCAACATCACTTAAGAAAATTCAAGAACACCACGCTTGCTTGCCACAAAACTCCGTGAAATCACTGTTCCGATTTCACATATTTAGAAATGCTCAATCAAAATTTCCTCGAAACGCATTTGAGATAATCACTTGAACGTCCCAAATCCGAAAAATTACAACTTTTCATCAACTCTGGGCGAAATGCCAGCCTTTACTGTTTGATACACCAAAATACAGTAAAATAGTGCATTTGATTCATTTTGCTCCCGCTTGACGGTATGTCTTCGAGTGTGTACGCTAATCAAGGTTTCCAATCCCTCATATGATGCCAAAAGATGATAATTGGATAAACAGGAAGGACAGGAGAGATAAGAATTCTTTCTAAATCGTTGAAGACTTATGGACCAACCTAATACATTATAATGAATACTCAGCCGTCCGACCGGGGCGTACTCCATCTCGACCAATACTCGATTCGGAAGAGCTACCGACGTGATCACCAACTTCTTCATGAATGGACTTATTGGTAAGAACGTCCAAAAGAATGCTATTTTTCTCATCAATACTCAATATCTTGGGTACACTACACTAGGGATGCAGTAACAATTCCGAATTCCCGCTTGAAAAACCAATCAATTTGGGTGGATAGAGACAATAGAAAGTATGATAATTCGATTATCTTCACTACAATACAACAGGTTGGGTGGATCGAAAGAAAAGTATTTGTTTGATACCAACAACGATGTATCCATCAATACTAGTGATGTAGTTTCGGTTTCTAACACACTCCATTCAACAAATCCTCTCGTCTCTCTGATTTGCGAGATATTGTGCAGAATGCAGAGAGTCAAACCGAAAAAGACATTCCTATTCAATAATTAGTACCCTTGTAGTGTTGTTTGCTCGAGCATTGCTCGAGTGCACTCGTGGCTCGACGAGTCAGTCTCTCCCAAACTCGTTTTGCCCGGTCACTCGCGAGCGAAAAATGAAGAATGACTCGCGAGTACTTGCTCGCGAGTGCTTTTGCATACGCACTGGAGAGAACTTTGATCAAATCACTCGTCCAATTCGATTATCCTAGTTTATTTCCTCGTTCTCCCCTCTTCCATTTGGATAACGACGACCGAATACAAAGAGAAGGAGAGGAGAGAATGCTGCAAAAGCACTCGCGAGCAAGAACTCGCGAGAATACCCAATACCTCTCTATTTCTCCCTCTCATTTCCCTCTCCACCCAATTCTCACGAATAGAGCGGTCTTTTCCCATTCCGTCCCACCCAATTCCGTGGAGCGGCTGTGCAGACCACCCAAGGCCTTGGGTCTGTGGGCAAGGCCTTGGTGGGTATAACACAGCCACCGAAACCCGAGGCATTTGGTTAAGAATAACAATGGAAAAAAAATTGGATTAAAATCCCTAATTGAAGGTGACCAGCAATTTGTGATGTACGCCTACAGGATATGCTCACGAAGTATGCCACGTTCGAAGAGGTAAGGATAAGTCACGCACCCCTTTCGAAAACGGCGAAAAGTCTGAGGAACCGGGAACTTCATAGAATTTTAGCCCAGATCAAGACCGCGCAGATAGAGATGACAGGGATGGGATGGGAATCTAGATAACGGAGGGAGAGAAAGCAATCACACAATGATTTGGACCAGAAAGAGAAGAAGTTCCGCTGACCGTCTTTTCTATTCTTACATTTTTTTTTTTAATTTAAAAAATTTATTAAATGCCGAAAATCTATTATTGTAACAGGCGAGAGACTACATCGAGAACGTTCACCTATTGGTTCCGGTCTACGCTACGATGGGATCGGTGGATGGAGGAGTCGTCATTACCCGATCGGCCAATAAAACGGACCATACTGAGGTTGGCTGACTACTATTTCATCGAATGATGGGGATAATCACCAATAGTGACGCATTTTCGGTTCTCATCTCTCTCCATTTTTTATGCCTTCGAAATCTGCATGAATAGAGAGTGCGAAGAAACAAAACATCGTCATTAATAGTCCATTGTTTCGAAACTTGCAAGGGATTCATCGAAATGTCTCTAATTTTTCAACGACGAATGCACAATGTGATTGGAAAAAAGATTATGAGGAACTGAACAGACAATTGATGTCAAACATCAACGAAACACTCATTGGAATATTTTTGAAAAAGGAATGGTTCATGGATGGGAAAAGTGCGAATAGTCAACGGATTCAAGCACAATCTAATTTTAGAGAAGAAAAGTGACTAATCATGCGATGTCAGGTGATCGATACTTCCAAGCCGAATGGATGGTACGTACTGCAGACGAACTACGATTGGAATGAAGATGATTTTTACCTCGATTATAGAACGTAAGAGAAAGAGTGCGTGTTGATAGTTGATGTTAACCGAAAGAAGGGACTAATGTTATTACATTTCTAGTGAAAACTAACACAAAGTTAATAATCCGCATTGGAAGGCGAAGAATACTAGAAATGAAGAGGGATTCTTGCAAAATAATAGCCAAAACCCGAAAAAGTGACCAAAATTGACCCCTTTTTTCCAGTATTCTCCGTAATTGAAATAATATAAGGCCTATTATTCAGTCGGGGTCTGGTACAGTGATTTTTTTCACCGATCCTGCTGAAAAGTAAAATTTAAGTACTTTGAATGATGCTCTTTCAAACTGCGTTTGCGGATTTTCGAGATCAGGTCTCATCTTCGAGTATTGTTTAGGGATGGCTTCGTGGGAAAAACGACCGAGTTGGGATCTTGCAAAACGACGAATGATTCCCACCAATTCTCGGCGCGCGCGCAAAATGAGTCGGGAATATTGTTCTTTGTCAAGAATCTTGCGAGTTGGCAAGATTCTTGCTTCGTTCAAGATTCTTGAACGATTATAATGCTTGCGCACCTCCCTGCTTCCTTCCACCTATCTTCTAAAGGTTCTAATGCCCCTGCCCTATTCCTACTTAGTGCTAAAGCCGTCCTCCTCTGTTCTAAAGCTTTAGTGCCCTCCTCCTCCTTTCCTCCTTAGTACTAATGGCTGCCTCTTCTGTTCTAAAGCATTTAGTTCATTCCTTTTCTGCTTTAAAGCTTCGAATGTCTTCCAGCCCTTTCTCCTTAGTTGGAGAGAGAGTGCCAAGCTATCGAACATATAAAACATCAAATTGCAAAATAATGCAAGAAAAAGGATTGAACCAGGTACCTACAGGTGCTAGACCAATCCGTTACCATCTGCCCCACGATTGCAAGTATCACAATGCATTTCTCATTAGAAATTTTGTATCACCGATCCTGCTGAAAAGTGAAACTTAAGTACTTTGAATGCTCTTTCAAACTGCGTTTGCGGATTTTCGAGATCAGGTCTCATCTTCGAGAATTGTTAGCTCAAAGTGGGGGACACTACGAAATTTTATACCAAAATCGGCTCAGGTAAACAGCCATAACTCGCTTTAAAATAATGCTAGAGACAATTCCAAAAAAATAGTTCAAATGAGGGGACATAGGGCGACATTTCTTATGTTGATGATGTCATTCCTCGCTCATGCGCCGGAGCGGGGCGGTCGGTTTTCGAAAAAAGTGATGTAACTTTACAAATACCGATTTCTCCAACAAGCGCCCATAATTTTTTTTAAAAAGTACCTACTGGTACCTCAAACCACCCCAAAAATCAGAGGAATCGGAATATAGAAAAAAAAGTGGGCGGCCTTTTGTCCGAAAAAGCTTCGATTTTTTCAGTTTTTCGTGGTTTTTCGAGCATAATTTTTTTCATTCATGTTTTCATGAGCTCCCATATTGAAATTCGGAATCAGCACGCCAAAATACACCAAAAACTCCTAAGGACATATTTTTTCGAAATAAAATTTTTTTCGACTGACCACTTTTTCACCATGGAGCTCATGAAAACATGAATGAAAAAAGTTATGCTTGATAAACCACGAAAAACTGCAAAAATCGCAGGTTTTTCGGACAAAAGGCCGCCCACTTTTTTTCTATATTCCGATTCCTCTGATTTTTGGGGTGGTTTGAGGTACCAGTACAGTATCCTCCATAAGTCACCGGGCACTTTTTCTTTCTTTCATAACTTTTGACTCATGATAGATTTCTGGTTGAAACTTGGTCATGTCCTAGCACATCCATCGTGTGTTAGGGAGATGCAATTGGGATATCACACAACTCCCTGGTTGTTGAGTAATGATTTTCCAGTCGAGCATTACTTTTTCAAACAATCGAAATTCTTACATGGAATTTTTCCTGCTTACCACACTTTCTGATATTTTAGACTTGTCCGTATGCTACCCAGAAAAAAAATTTCAGGATGCTACTCTATCGCACTTTCGCTACAGAATTTCTCAAAAATGGTTCCTGAAAAAATGGATTTTCGTTCATAGGCGTGCTAGAGACTCGTTCAAAGGCTCAAAATGATCCTTATGATAATTCCGGATTACCGCTGAAATTACATAACGAGATCTCGAAATTTGCCTTCAGGACACGAATTTTAAATTTTTCACATTACACATTTTTTGATGTTTACAGTGTTGAGGGTGATTTTTGTAAAAATGTGGTTCCAGGGTACGATGGTAGCATATCTAGGGAATATACGATTCCCAATTTTGTAGAACATTTAAATATCTTTCCCGCTTCAGGCAACCGAAAATCCGAGGTCAATCAATTTTCGAGTCAAAACATGACCATGATAAAATTTAGATATGAGAGCCCATGATATCATGAATCAAAAATGATAAAATTCATAATGCCTGGAAAAGTGCCGATTTCGGCAGTTTCTGAATTTTATCATTTTTTATTCATGATATAATGGGCTCTCATATCTAAATTCGCATCCTACGCATACATATACACATGCAAAAAATATAGTCAGGAAGTTCTGAGATGAAAAGTTTTTCGACCATGAAAAATTTCAACCATGATGGGGGTATCATGGTCATGTTTTGACTCGAAAATTGATTGACCTCGGATTTTCGGTTGCCTGAGGCGGGAAAGATATTCAAATGTTCTACAAAATTGGGAATCGTATATTCCCTAGATATGCTACCATCGTACCCTGGAACCACATTTTTACAAAAATCACCCTCAACACTGTAAACATCCAAAAATGTGTAATGTGAAAAATTGAAAATTCGTGTCCTGAAGGCAAATTTCGAGTACTCGTTATGTAATTTCAGCGGTAATCCGGAATTATCATAAGGATCATTTTGAGCCTTTGAACGAGTCTCTAGCACGCCTATGAACGAAAATCCATTTCTTCAGGACCCATTTTTGAGAAATTCTGTAGCGAAAGTGCGATAGAGTAGCATCCTGAAATTTTTTTTCTGGGTAGCCCACGGACAAGTCTAAAATATCAGAAAGTGTGGTAAGCAGGAAAAATTCCATGTAAGAATTTCGATTGTTTGAAAAAGTAATTATCGACTGGAAAATCATTACTCAACAACCAGGGAGTTGTGTGATATCCCAATTGCATCTCCCTAACACACGATGGATATGCTAGGACATGACCAAGTTTCAACCAGAAATCTATCATGAGTCAAAAGTTATGAAAGAAAGAAAAAGTGCCCGGTGACTTATGGAGGATACTGTAGGTACTTTTTAAAAAAAAATTATGGGCGCTTGTTGGAGAAATCGGTATTTGTAAAGTTACATCACTTTTTTCGAAAACCGACCGCCCCGCTCCGGCGCATGAGCGAGGAATGACATCATCAACATAAGAAATGTCGCCCTATGTCCCCTCATTTGAACTATTTTTTTGGAATTGTCTCTAGCATTATTTTAAAGCGAGTTATGGCTGTTTACCTGAGCCGATTTTGGTATAAAATTTCGTAGTGTCCCCACTTTGAGCTAACAATTCTCGAAGATGATACCTGATCTCGAAAATCCGCAAACGCAGTTTGAAAGAGCATTCAAAGTACTTAAGTTTCACTTTTCAGCAGGATCGGTGATACAAAATTTCTAATGCCGCTGGGCTCTCGAATATCTCGCGATTCGTCTCATATGGTTAATCCAAAAATTATATTCACAATATCTCAATAGTGACTATTAGTGATCTACCTCTTTTGACCTATTATTTTTGAATATAATATGTTAGTGGTATTATATTTTTTTATCCAGATGCGCCTCGTTGAGTGGATCATTTTTTGTATGAAAATGTAGAGTTTGAAGTTGCGGGTTTTATTTGCAATGTTCACTTTTGTAAAGTAATTTTCACCATCCATCATGTGGAGTGAAAGTGGGCGGGGCTCATGGTCCCTAATCATATCCTAATTATTTGTAAAATAATTTAATTAATAGTATTTATCGCCTTATTTCAGCATTCCGGGCAAGAAGTGCATGCAGCAAATGGGAAGAAACAGACTCACCAAGGAGAACCTATTCCAGGTATCGAGAGATGGGAGAGAATCTATTTTCACCTCAAAATCATCCGACTCAGACTCAAAAGATATGTCTAAAGGACGAGATTTCTGAAAATTTGAAATTGTGATTGATTGTGATTGATTGCAGAGCCTAAAAACGCTCTCTTCCAGGTTATGAGCTCTAAGACAACTCTCAACAAGGAGACTGTATACACGACCATTATTGTGGTAAGGAGGAGTGAAAGAATGAAAGAAATGAGGATGAAGAAGGACCAAAGTGCCTCCACATTTTTAGAAATCGCAGAAAATATCACAGAAGAATACATATGAAGAAAAATCAAACATTCGAGATGTAAATTCTAGATTGAATCGGGCGAGCTCTACACCTTCCAGCAGGAGTGCAATGACCCTTGTTGGTTTTATTGAGAGAGGCAAGAATGTGGAATTAATGCCAAGATAAAGATTTGAATGATGATCTGTAGCCCGGTTGTTCAGTCATCACACTCGAAATAACGAACGGCATGATAAGCTTTGAATCAGAAAATGGGAGCCATGCTTGTCATTTGAACTCATAGATACTCCCGTTGTTTTATCATACAAAAAGAAAGAGAGGCTAGAGCAATCAAGAAAAAAACATTGAATAGAGATGCCAGCGTGATTGATTCAACATTTTGGATTTTACACTTGTCATATATTCACCTCTTATCTTTGTTCATCTCTTCATTCTCATAATTCATTCTTCCCCTCTTCTCTGACCCTTGATCTCCCTCATATCAAGCGATTCAAGCTACGCTGAGAAATGGGGCCACGATAAGGGACACGTGCTTGTTATTGAGGGGAGAAGCGAGAGAGGCAGAATAGAGATCATCGCTCAATCTCCATTGTGGGGCACAGTGACAGCATAGAATGGGACAAAGTTGGAACAAATTTTGAGTTGGAACATTAAGTTGGAACAAATTTTGCTTCTGGATTCGCTCAAGAAACAATCGTAATAGAGATTGATTAATGCCAGAGAACTGAGGAGTAAGATAAACATTCGATATCAGCAAACACACATACATGATAACTCAAATTTGAGGTATTACGAAGTAAAAAATACTTCTGTTTGGTACCATCAAATACATCGCATATTGTTCTGAATAGGGGTATTCAATCGCTTCCCTCACCAGCTTCCACGATCGGTGTCTATTCTCTGGCTTCAATTCATTGTTGTTGATCAGTGATGAAAAGCCATTGGGTTCAACTACGCAGTCTCTCGTCTTCTCTCCGATAACCCTGATCATAGAGACAATTCTTCAGTGAGCATCAGCAGTTGGAAGAGATACGACGATGCTTTCCCTTCTTCTTCCCCTTCTTCTCCTTCTTCCATCGACGCTCATAGCCGCCCCGGCTCCGAGCCTCGACAATCCATGGGGAGAATATGCCCCTGAGTGTCTGTCAGAGAAGCCTTCCCTGTGGGACGAAAGCCGAATCGTGAAGGTATCACTTACACCTCATAATCATCTGGAAACGACTCTAAGCTAGCAACTACTAGATGAAAAACAAATAAAAGACAACAACAAAATATCGAGACTTGTATCTCCCCATATTCTGGGTCATAAATTATTGAACTTAATTGAAGAAGCAATTTTTAATTTCGAGGAATTTTGATGAATAATGAAATGGAAAAAAATAGGACCGAAAGATCTAAATTGCAGAATTGGTACAAGATCGACCTGGATGCGGAGGCTCACGATATGTGGAAAGAAGTGGCTAATGATTATAAGGATAAGGTGGGAATCCGAGGAAAGAAAATGTGGATAAATAGGAGGAACGATACAATTTTATGGTTTATGAATGGAAGAGACTGGTTAGAGTGGTAGTGAAAGAAGCCGATTAGTGAATGAGATTGCGACAGAAAGTCGCTACTAGAGACCCATGTTTGGGTGATTTGGACAATGTCATGTTGCATTTTTTACCCAGCTTCTACCCGAATTGTGCGTTTGCTTCAATACGGAATAGCAATCAGAAACCATGTTTGAATCTCACATGCATTTTTATTTTTTACTAGAGCCTTTCATTTTCACATTCAATTTGACTACGATCAGGTCATGCCTCCTACAAAAAGATAAATCTCTAGACGCCATATTTTCCATGCTTGCAAACAAGATAGATAACGAACTCGCGTGACTTGTCAACGATCTTTATATTTCCCAGATAAAAAATAGCAGCATTTTATCCTGAAACCCCTGAAACATAATGGAATGATTAATTTTTAGTGTTTTTCCTTTCAAATGTGCCTCACGGAGACCTGACGTGATCGAAACGAAACAGTGTACGATTGTAACCGCTAAATCTATCTAGGAGTGGCCGGAAAACCCAGACTCAAATAATGCGTTCAGATGGTCTACACGCTTGGCGTAGTCCAGACGATGGTTGATGAGATGGTCGGAGGTGGAGCATGGGATGCCATACTATCTCTCATGACGGGCGCCCCGGATATGCTCACTGAACCGTACAAGACGGAGATCAAAGTGAGGAGATCGATCGAGATCTTTTGTTTCAATGTGGAAAATCAGACACCATGTTTGAATCTTGCATTTTTCTAATGTCTATGTAGGGCAGGTAGATCAGAGGGATACTGCTTTTTCTATATTGCATGCTTGTAGAAAGTAGATATGAGATGTGTTTGAAAACGATTGATCAGTTGAGTAATCTCTGTTCAGGCTATGGCTGATCTGACTGGCATTCAACTGGAGAAACTCACTCTTCTCAATCTGTTCTATGAGGTCCAAAAGGCGTGCACTTCCCTTATCGCAATGGACAACAATGGGAAGACATATCATGGAAGGTAAACTCTTCTATACTCAGAAACGCTCATTAGATGAAGGAGGTTTAGAAATTAATAATTTTCGTGGACGTATCGCTAACAAATAGTGTGCTGAGTGAGTGATCGGTGAAAACTCAGGAACCTCGACTTCGGTCTGTTCTTCCTCTGGGACGTTGAGAAGCACACGTGGGATCTCACGCTTGGACTCAGGTAACTATCAAAATATTTGTCGGTAGGGGGATATTCTCCTCATTCAGAGATCTCGTGGTTCAATTGGACTTCCAGATGGGTGGCAAGCAACTCTTCAAAGCGGTTACTTTCGCAGGTCATCTGGGAGTGCTCACTGGTATGGCAATGGAATATTGCTGTCAGGATGATGATAATGACGAGCTGACTTCTTTACTTGACGACCATTGAAAGAATCTGACTGAAACTAAGTTAGCTCTGACAAGCTACAAATGTGGTTGGGGCGAAGTTTTGAGGCGATCAAAGTCATCGTTTTCCCACTCGTATCTAAGAGAAAGTGATGAGTAACACGCGTAGGTGTAATGTCACTTCAAGCCTGATCATATACGTTTTAGAGAATCAAATCCCTTAACACTTGGGTTTCATTTTCAAATCCATTTTTTTTAAAGCTTTTAGGGATCTGAGATCATAATGTTTTTGTAAAATACTAATTAACATTCAGCCGTTAGACCGGGAGCGTATTCTGTCTCTACGAATACTCGATTCGGTTCGACACTTGACACTGTCACCGGGTTTTTCGAGCACGGACTCGATCCCAATCAGCAATTCGAGATGTACGCCTACAGGGACATGCTCACGAAATATGCCACGTTCGAAGAGGTAAATGAAAAGGAGAATCAATCATAGGCAAATAATGGCAAGTGGAAAGTGTTTTCGGCGCGCTCACTAGCTTGGACAGAAAGATTGTGGACAATATTTTTTTAAAAAACTTTTTACTACATCATTAGAGATGACGAAATGTTATCGGCAAGGTGGTTTCAATCATGCCGGCTGATGATGAGAACCAGTTTTTCCATCGTTAGTGACTATCACTATCTCCGACCACCAAACACGAAGGATTATTTTTCAATCTTTAAATATCAAATTTTCCAACAGGCCAGAGCGTATATGGAGACCGTTCCTCTTCTCGCAATGGGCTACACCATCATGGGAGCGACGAATGGAGGAGTGATCATCACTAGATCGGCTACTGGAACTGACCATGAGGAGGTGGCTTCCATATTTCTTTAAACTAGAACAAACATCAGCGAAATTCGCTTAAAAATGTGCAAACGTTTTTTTTTATCACGTTTTTCAACAACAAACACATATCATATTTTTATTATTTAAGAAAGAATTTTTCAATCCACCATTGACCTTCTGAATAGCTTTCGAATGCGTTGAAGATTGTCCACTCGATGGCTTTCTATGTCTCGTACAATCACTCCAATGAGTGGAAAACAACTAATATATTTTTGTCAGGTAATCGATACTTCGAAGCCGAACGGATGGTATGTACTGCAGACAAACTACGATTGGAATGAACCCGATATCTTCCTCGATGATAGAACGTAAGTGGGGCAAGGGGGTATCTGCTAATGCATCTGGTAGTGACGTCAATCAAATTATTTTCTATTGTTTCACCCGTCCCAATTTACTTCGGTCGAGTGATCGAATTGGAATTTGGTTTATTTATTCATTTAGATTTATCCCTTCATTCCAGCATTCCCGGCAACAAATGCATGCAGCAGATGGGAAGAAACCGACTCACCAAGGAGGCTCTATTCCAGGTCAGAATAGATGGGGAGAGAGGGACCAGAAAGTACGCTAAAAACAATAATAAAGTAACAAGAATGACTATGTTCAGTTATTCGAGAGAAAATACTGGAGAAAGAGAGATATGGAGAGAAGAAGTGAGGAGAGGGAAGATGAGGGAGAACACACTCAATGCCCCATAAAAAAGGATCAATCAAAAACATTAGGAAAGGGAGACATAAATACAGAAAATTTTACGTGATTGTAGACGAAATTATGCAGGTGATGAGCTCGCAGACTACTCTCAACAAGTCGACAGTGTACACGACTATCATTGAGGTGAGGATGCAGAATCATGAATCTGACCCTTCGAAAAATTGTTGACCCAATTAATCGGCATGGCAAGTATACTGCAGAGAATGAAAAGAGTCGAATGAGAGAACGGTCATGTTAATAAAGCTGCCGATCGCAGAATAAAAACTGTACGAGATGTGCAAAATGAAAATTTCAGATCGAATCCGGCGAGCTCTACACCTTCCTTCAGGAGTGCAAAGACCCTTGTTGGTTCGTGTGAGGGTCGAGAATGATACGATAAAGTTCCTAATTCTGCTATGTATGTAATGACTCCTGACACTCCGAACAGAACGACAGAACGACAGAATCACAGCAGGTTTCGCCGGTTCTATTTTACGACTACCGTCTTACTTTCCGGTTGCGTTGGTTAGAACTGATAGGTTAGAACTGATAGAACTGACAATTTCCATCTAGTTTGTGGAATAAAAATGCCATATATCATAATTTGCCAGTACGGAAGGGAATGTTTTGCAATACGGAAATACTGAGGAGAACCAGACGTTCGTGAAAAATACAATCAATCATGATTTATACGACAAGTTTAAGCAGCGAAATAAATAGATTAAAAGGGAAAAAAAATAAACAATGTTTTGAATGATTACGGCATTTTTCCTACAGTAAGAATGACTTGCACATAACAATACGACTGATATGGCTAGGTATCTACAGATCTTTAATCGGCCTTCTTGAGTACTTGTTCCAGCAATGCAGTCGTTTCCGATTGAGCTCGACAGAAGGGGCATTTGATGCTGCTAGACTTGGCGTCTGAGATCATTACAAATGCACACGCAGCACAGATGGAATGACCACATGTATTGAACACGCACCGACATAATGGCTGTTCGGTGAGGCAAATGCCACAGTCTCGAGAGCCTTTCTCATCCTCGATTATCCGTACGAAGGTATCGATCGACTGACCATGGGAGTGCGAAACTTTACGAGCGCAGTCGCTGCACAATGAAAAGTTATATCTCGTTGAGATAAAGCGAGGAAGGGACTCAGTGTGGCAGAAGTGGCAAGCACGCGAGAATCTCTGACCGCAAGCCGCACTGAAAAATACTCATTTTCACAGGAATCGTAGTTTATCGAAAGAAGCAGTTGATGTTAAATTCAGAATACAAACCTCTTCTCTGATGCTTTCCTGTGTTGATTCGCGTGCCAAATGAGATCATAAACGAAGATTTGTCTGCCCTTCACACGCTCGAAGAACATCTTGCACAGAGATACTTGGGTCGGCGGATCATCGTCATTGTAGATTGTGGAAGAAGAAGCGAGGGAATTCGACATGGTGAATAAGACAGGGGGAACTGCAGAACTGACGAGATGATCGTGTTTGTTTCTCCTTTCTTGCTGCAGATAGCAAAAGATGATCGGAAGGTTGATTCCGAACAGGTAGATCGTGAACAGCGATTAGAGTGAGGCTTCCGTCTCATTACCATAATCGACTTGGAGTTATGCCAGAGGGTATGATGTAGATTGATGAAGATCATAAAGTACAAACAAGATTCTTTGATAGGACAGAGCTAAGAACAGAAAAAGCTAAAAGTTGAGTGTCAATTGGTTAAAATGTTTCTGTTCAGTCTATGTAATGTGCGGAGAATGGGCTGATAAGCAGATTAGCCAACTCGAGAAATTCTGATCTCCTGTGCAGTGGAAAAACCATTGTTGGTTTGCGTAAGGGTCAAGAATGATACCACTTCCGAGATAAAGATTCAAATTATGCTAAGTAGCATGGTTTATCATCCTCCTGACACTTGAGAATACGCGAATAATAAAATGTTGATCAGTTCAAACAGGTTTCACAGGTCGTACTATTTTTTCGGTAGCCAATATTCTTTATGGATCGTAGAATGGGTTCTTCTCGTGTACCTCCCCATTGTTGTGACGGAAGAGGACGGGGTGGAATTTTTCGACAAAAAAAATTCGAACGACGAGATGAGGTTGTTCTAAACGCTCGCTCAGCATGTCTCTGGTAGTATAGTGGTTAGTATCCGCGCCTGTCACGTGCGAGACCCGGGTTCAATTCCCGGCCAGAGAGAATATTTTTGGTTTTGGCGTCGTAAAAAAGTCTTTCAAGCGCATAGGAATGTTTTGATAATGAATCTTTGTGAATAGAGACCATTCATTCTTTTTGAGCAGTGTTCTTGGATCGAAGAGTAAATGCAATTCAAAGTTGGTTCTTTATCACAATATAATTCGTTACTCATTCGTTCTATTTTTAAATTGCAAAATAAATCAAAATAATTACTACGAATTCTTTATCGGTTTTATAGAGGTTTTAATTCGAATGGACAAGGTGTTTTCCCTCTTCTCTACTTGGTTGGATTCTTATCATCTCCATTCTTGTTATCATCTCCATTCTTATTTTCATCTCCAGTCTTCTTCTCTTCTCCATTCTTCTTCTCATCCTCCTTCTCCGGTAGATCACGAGCCGAGAGCTCCAGCTGCAAAAAATAATTCTCTCTGGCCGGGAATTGAACCCGGGTCTCGCACGTGACAGGCGCGGATACTAACCACTATACTACCAGAGACATGTATTGTGAGCGCTTGGAACAATCTTTCGTCACTCAGAACACAATAATTGTTATCTACCCCTCGTTTTCCAACGCGGTTTCTTTGAGGTAGCCGTGAAGAATCACAGATTAAAGTTCAATGATCAAAGATCAACGATCAAACCTTGTCCTCCTCGCTGGCTCCACTGGTATCGGGGTCGCTGATCGGACCATCCCTCTTGTCGCTGGTGGAGTTGGGAGTGGTGGCGGCTGCTGCTGCATCAGCTGCAATGATGCTACAGTAACCTCTGGAGTACGACATCCTCGACAGTACCCCTACCGTACTTCCTGATACTACTGTAATCAGTCGGCGATATCCACTACAGTACCCCGGTGATATTACAGTAGCCTGGAGTACAGTATCCACAGTAACTTGGAGTGCGGTAGCGGTAGAAACAGTAACCCGGAATAGGGAATCTTATACGGTACGCCGACCGTACTTCCTAAAACAAAAGAAACCTGGAGTACGGTACCCAGGGACCCAGGGACCGCACCTTAAAATTACTGTAGACTCCCACAAAACCGAAAATACAGCTACCGTATCCTCCCAGATACCGTACCCTTCTTGCGTGCGTTCCTCCTCTCCTCGCGGTCCTTCATGAAGCGTTCCCTCTTGAGGCGCTCGCCCTCCTCCGCTTCGTCCGAGCTGAAGTACGATATCATAAACAGCAACAGTATACCTCCAAGAACTACAGAATTCCATGAGTACGATAAAGCTACGGTACGAACAGATACGGTATCATAGGGTACCCCTACGGTAACCCTACCGTAATCCTACCGTAACCATCCTCAGTACCTTCTGAAGACGGTGAAGGCGACCTTCATATTGCGTGAGACACGAATCACCGCCGCCGCGTTGTGGTAGTTGAGGTAGCTGCAGAGATCAAAGATCAAAGATCAACCTACAATCTACAAAGATCACACTACGAACTTGGGCGCGGAGAAGATCGTGACGAGCCGGCCACCACAGAAGAACTTGTAGCCGCAGTTGTGCATCTGGGTGGGGAGTGGTCAAAGATCAGAGATCAGAGATCAAAGATCAAACGTACATCCGAGCTTATCTGGTGGCCGCGCACGATGAGCTCGATGCCGTTCCTCGCGCAGAACTCCTCCACGACTTTGGCGTCGAAAGCGAACGAGACGCCTGGGAAGGCTAGAGATCAAAGAATAAAGATCATCATCGTTCTCACCACGCGGCGACAGAGACCAGCCCGTGCGACGAGTGTCGGGATCCGCCCAGACGAGGTCAGTGGCGAGGCCGTAGGCCGGGATGAGCAGAGGGCGGGCGATCTGAAACGGATTGTAGTTTGCAGTCTGATCTCCGAGTTGTAGTTTGTAGTCTGATCTTTAATATAGTTTGTAGCTGTTCTCTTACATGATCGATCTCGTCGACGGTCTGCATGTGAGGCGAGAGGCCCCCGTGCACGCAGAAGATGTTCCTGAGGAAACGGTAGGTTACGGTAATAGCCGATTACGGTAGGGCACGGTAATAGCAAACGCACTTGTTGACGAGGGCGGCAAGCGGCAGTACGTTGAAGACCGATACGAATGATTCCCAGACCTGCAGGGGGGGGGGGGGGGGTGGGGGGGGGGGAAGGGGTCAAAGACCAAATGTCAAAGATCAAAACTCACGGTCTGTCCCTCCGTGCGGCCGTACTTGCTCAGGCACTCCTCGTGGAACCCATACGACAACGTCGTGTTCGCGTCCTCGTGATTTCCGCTGGAAGGTGCACGATAGTCGCGAGGTTACGGTAAGATGAGAGGGATGCGGTAGGACGGGATACGGTAGGCTACGGTGGTCGTACCGAAGCATGAAGACACGCGTCGGATACTTGATCTTCATCGTTAGTAGCATGCTCATGCACTCGATGCCCTGAGTTTGATCTTTGATCTTTGAGCTCTGATCTCTGATCCTCACCTGGACACCCCTGTCCACGTAATCGCCTAGGAAGAGCACCGCTGTCTCCGCCGGTCCGCCGAACATCTGAAAAGATCAAAGATCAGATGTGCGGAGCCAAGAGATCAAAGATCATAGGGGGCGGAGCCTCAACCGACCTCAAAGAGCGAGCGGAGGTGGATGAACTGGCCGTGTATGTCGCCCACGATCAGCAACGGCAGCACGCCCCTGCAGGAAGGGAGTACGGTAGGTATAGTAACGTGAAAGATCAAAGATTAAAGATCAAAAACCTTAACTCACTTGTCGATGCGCAGGAGGCAGCGGTCGGCGAGGAGCACCGGTGTGGCCATCTTGTTGAGGCGCGTGAGCTCGCTCGCCGCTATCGCCACGTCGGCGCGCGACGGGGGACCGTCCTCCCTGCAGATAGAGGGATATGGTAACTACCGTACTCCGATCAACATCTTTCTTTGCTCTTTGCTCTTTGATCTTTGGACTTTGCTCTTTGATCTTTGATCTTTGCGCTCAACTCACAGACTCTCCGAGTTCCTCCTGTCGGTTTTCGAGTCGTCCACGACTTTGGCGCGCAGCAGCCGCATCAGCAGCGCGTTCACGAACTGGTCGGGCGGCAGGCACTCCGTGTCGGGAGCCTGAACGGATACAGTAATCATACCATATCCTGACCTACAGTACCCCCGAGATACGGTAACCCTGTAGTAGTTAGTGCGATTCACTAACCCGATATCGAACTACCGCAGTCAGTTATACATAACATTCAAACCCTACCGTAACCCTGAAGTACCGAACTCATCTACCGTAACTGTACCATTATACCGTACCTGCTCACGGGCCGTGGTCGTCTGCTCGCTCTTCGTGTCCGATTTCGTGTCGCTCTTCGAGTCGGTGAAGGACTTGGACTTGGACTTGGAGTCGGCCTGGAATGGACCAATCGATACCGTAACCAGACTGATCTACCATCACCTGACCGATCTACCGTAATCAGAGTGATCCACCCTAACCCAAATGAGTTATCGTATCCCGTACCTTGTGCAGGGCGCTGGCGTCCGCGGAGGCTCGTGTCTTGATGGGCGCGGTACCGGATGGTCCAACGGGTCCGCCGGGGCCGGGCTGGGGAGAAGACGGCGTGAGGGCTCGCGTACCCTTGTCCATTGAGCGAGAAGCGACCGTCCCGTGCGAGCGAAAGGGGTGTGAATGGGGGAAGGAGGAGATTGAGAGGGTGGAGAGGGAGAGAGAGGGGGAGAAGATTTGCAAATGACCTTTGTCAATATTGAAAATTGATTGAATTGTTGTGAGTGGATTAGGCGAATAAGCCAATAGCAACTTTAATGATTTGACCCGCTTGCAAGTGAGGTCTCCTTGCTCTGAAGATGCGTAGTGCCAGGAAAAGCGTTGAATTGGAGGGGCGATACTCGGGTGCTAGAGTGATGGGTACGCTCTAGGGTGATGAATTTGCCGTAGCGCAGTAGGCAGCGCGTCAGTCTCATAATCTGAAGGTCGTGAGTTCGAGCCTCACCGGGAGCAAGTTTTTGCTGTTTTTTTGTCTTTTCTTTCTTTTGCTGTTCGCTTTACGAATTGTTGTCAATGGCAACGGGAAGGAAGGGACGAGTGGCAGGCGGGAAGGAGAGGTTAGCGTTTTGGAGACACCTTTTTTACTTTATTTTAAAATCTATTGAATAAGCGTGATTTTTGTTTAAAAACTAGAGGTCGGAATAAATGTGGAACACTATCGTCGTGCTCTGGTTTATCTTCTCCTTTAACCAGTTACCTTCTGTAAACCATCAATTTGCATCAAAGATGACACATTGTCCATGTGATTGTACATCAATGACTCATCTTTATGATCATCGCCTTATTTCACTGCTTATTTTCAGCCCTTTTATTTTTCGTTGTGGTTTCATCTCATTAATTGCCTAATCTCTCTCATCAGTAATAAACCGGTCGAGTCGCAATCGATTCGAGAGAGAGAGAGAGAGTGGAACTTCTAACGAGCATAGACAATGAAATCATATCGAGTGTTAGTTTTCTCTCTCTCCTCTTTTTTTCTCTCCCACGCTATTCTTATTCCCCCACTCATTTTCGTTCACTGTTTATCCAACTTCTGAGTGAAACTACAAATAGTGAAAGTTCAGAGCCATTCCCTTCTCCATTCTACGATGTTCCCTCTGCTTCTTCTCTTCTCGTTAGTCGTATTCTCACGTGCAACAGGTAAATGCACTCTTATTTCACTCGTTTATCTCTCACAATTCATGGCCAACGAATCAAAGATTAGTTAATTTCAGACTGCATGTCTTCCCGCGATTCCGGAGTGCCTTGTGATGAAGCCAATCCCTCGTTTTCCTTTTATTTCGACTCTAGATCGAGTAAGTTCATCAAAATATATTAGAAACTATCAAACGAGACAATGCGTGGCAATCTATCAGTTTTGGCTGAAAAATATATTATTAGCTTCATGCCATTCCATTGTTTTCGAATTCGCAAACGCATCGATTCGCAATAGAGGATATCACCTTTTGAGATGCGATTGATGCTGTATGTTTTCGATCTTAGAGAATGACTTTGATCCAATTGCAGAGGTTTGCCAGCCGTTCTCGTACAAAGGATGCGGAGGGAATTCGAATAGATTCCCCTCGAGAGACGAGTGTCTAGCTGCTTGCTCTCCTTCTGCAGTCCAGACGTCGAATCCTTCTTCAACATCGACGCCTTCTTCATCGTCGATGACGTCATCGAATGAACTGGCCCACTCACAGGGTTCACAGTGGCTACATGGTCAGTCTTATTTAGATCTTATTTTCAGAAAAAGTGCATGAGAAAGGGAAAGGGGCGTTAGTTCCCCGTTTTCGCCCTTGCTCGCGAGAACTAACACCCCCTTTCCTTTTTCCTGGCTTTTTTTTTAGAACACCACATTTTCTACCAGATCATTTGATTCACGAGTAAGATTAAAATATCTTCATAACAGAAACAAATGATAGTTTTCAGGTGACAAATGCGGTTCAAACTTCCTCATTCCCAATCACGAATACATCAAATGCAATGCGGGAAGGTGCCCTGATAATCACAATTGTGTGGGAGGAGAAGTGTGTTGTCCCACTAAGGGTGAGTTGATTGCGTAGAGTGTTCTATAATCCGCTTAGATAGAGAGATAGCATTGAGTGTTAAAGAGGCAGTGAACGGTTTTCACTAACGCACATCGTTTCGAGAGTGGACAAGAGTTAGAGAAACAGAGATGAACTAGAGATAATTCAAAAGTGAGAGAGTATTGTGCCTCTCATCGCTTGCCATGCGCAATCTGTCATTCCGTATAAGACTCTAGGTCCTTCCTCTCATACTTTTAAAACGCTGTGATAACGGTTTTCACTAAAAAAATTGAATTATCAGACTACATCTGTTCGCTTCGGGACGATACTGGATCATTCAGAGAGGGAATCGATGACAAACCGAGGTCAGAGAGATAATTAGATTTTTATTAATTAAAAGAGTAATTAGTCATCGTTCATTCAAGATTCGCGTGGGACGCCAAAGTGAATTCGTGCGTTCGCTTCTCTTATTACGGCGCCAATGGAAATTACAACAACTTCCCCAATTTCTACTCGTGTCTGCGATTCTGTCAAAACTGAGAAGACGACAGGAACACCATTTATGTACAGAAAGAAGAAATAATAAAGTAGTGATTAGATTGTTCATTGAATGTACGATGGGACGAATCGTTTGGCACAAGAAGCGAGACTTCCGTTTCCAAATACCCACTGAAGACAGAGAATATGAGAGTGAGAGGAGGGAAGTGTCGATTACCCTCAAATCCTCGTTTGGATCAATCGAAAGAACGGCTAGAAAGAGAACGAGTATCCCAATGAACCTAAAGACGGTACAATCAGTTGCGAACAAAGAGAGAACTTACGAGATAGGGAATGACATAGGGACGAGAGGAGAACGAAAAGAGGAAAGGAATTGTATTGCCAACGGCAAAGCGAATGAAGAACGAGTTGACAATGGAAACATTGAACTAGAGATGAACTGAGTGAGGGAAGTGAATTAGTGAGGGAGAATCATCTCGCGAACGATTGTGTTCACTGCTACCCACTGAAAGAATTGGAGTCAGTTGCATGTGTTAGACAAACCAGATTTGATCCCTGGGGTAACTTTTGATTCTGAATCGATTGACGTTTCCAATTTTTCGATCTGAACCTTCTGAATCCCGGTACGAACCGTCCAAAGTGTTTTTGAAAATACATCGACATACCGTTTGCGGAAGAAGGACAGCATAGGAAGAAGCGACCATGTAAAAAGTGAGAAGAATGGAAGTTAGCCTAGAAGTGCATAAACGATATTCGAGGAACATATCTCAGGATAACTCACATTATTGATTGGCTGGAGTCGTTTGGTCGAATTCTCCTTCCTCCACCCCTCCCTCCTCCCCCTCCCTGTCTATCCATACTCTTCTTCAGCAAACATTTCCCTTCCAGTTTCTCTTCAGCATCTGGCACTGAACAAACGAAAGCACTGAGCTCATCTATTGTTCACTGTTTTTCCTCAACTTCAATGTGTTCAGGAAGGAAGTAGGTTTTTGATAGTCTTCAGAGATAATGTATGTTATTTCCGCTAGATCACTTGTTGTTTCTTCACACGGAAGGTCTCTCATGTGAATAATCACTTATATCACTTCATGCATTCACATTTTTCAATGACTCAAAATCTAAAACATATTATCCTTGTAAAAATTATTCGTTACAATAGTAGGCGTTATCGAAGCAGAAACGGTCGGCGATTTTCGAAATCCAAAAACCGACAATAATTCGTTCCGAAATGCCTTGATCAGTATAATAGTTGCAATGGCATTCAGTCCAGTTGTGGAATATCCACACAGTTCGATTGCATTTGAAACTGAGGCAGGAATAACTGAAAGAATATGGCATAATAAAGTTCAGATCTTAGAATGATTCACAACCAATGAATCCTCTACTGAATAGAGTGAGTGCGGTCCGTGATCCCATTGTGAAGAGAGGAATGAGAGTGTGGACAAGCATTCCTATGGCTATTGACACACTCTCCCCCGATTTCCGCCGTCATTCTGTATCAGAAGATTTTATGAATTGAGGCTGCATCTACCATACCTTTCATCAACAACCGAACATACAAGAGAGTCGCAATGTTGAACACTACTGGGATAAACAGAAGACCGAAGGAATACATATAATAAAGCTGAAATAAATATTAAGAGACCGGCTCCGTTATTTTGAAGCATTTTGGCCCCTGCCCGGAACCGGTGCGCTAGCAATGAGAACAACAGGCTCATACTCAGGTGCTAGGAGGGTCTTGGTCCCGTATTTCACAAACCGTCACTTATTTGTGGTTACTGCCTCTACGAGGGGAGAAATGATAATTTCAATGAAAAATGGTCGAAAAAAATTATTTTCTCAGCTATTCGGGATAGACCCAATTTATCTTTTGCGTTAATTTAGAGGTGCCCTGAGGCTCTGAAATATCCGTTCAGATTGATTACAACTCATTGCGAAAGTCACTTTTTTGCGTCTTCATTTCGGATTTTTTTTGGCTCTAGTGGCACATTTTTGGCGAAACTTCCAGACCGCACTATATACATTTCGTAGTCCTTACATCCATGCATCGATATTTTTTATCGTCGCGCTCATTCATTCTCTCCGAATACACTCCGAGATAAATTAAGTCCGAAAAAGGTCGTTTTGGTACAATAAAAATTTCTAACTTTTTTCTTTCTCTGTTTCATAAGCTCTAATGCCGAAATTCAAATTCTACGCGCCAAACTACATAGGAAAATACTATAGTCAGATTTTTCTGAGATGAAAATTGTATTCGGAGAGAATGAATGAGCGCGACGATAAAAAATATCGATGCATGGATGTAAGGACTACGAAATGTATATAGTGCGGCCTGGAAGTTTCGCCAAAAATGTGCCACTTGGCCCAAAAAACCGAAATAAGGAGGCAAAAAAGTGACTTTTGCAATGAGTTGTAATCAATCTGAACAGATATTACAGAGCCTCAGGGCACCTCTAAATTAACGAAAAAGAGAAATTGGGTCTATCCCAAATGGTTGAGAAAATATTTTTTTTCGAGCATTTTCATTGAAAATATCATTTCTCCCCTCGTAGAGGCAGTAACCACAAATAAGTGACGGTTTGTGAAATACGGGACCAAGACCCTCTTGACACTCAAGCGTGAGCCCCTGGTTCTCATTGCTAGCGCACCGGTTCCGGGGGGTGGTTCAAAATAACCGAGACGGTCTCTTAAAAGAATCGAACCCTCGTTTGGTTTACCATGAACACTCGAGGATTGAAGAATATGATTGAAGAGCAGACAAAGTTGTCCGAATAAAGAGACCCATCGATGTAAATTGAAACAATCATTGCAATCTGGATTGTATTATCTTCTCAAAGCGTATACCAAATATCTCACATAAGGCAATACAAAGACTACACTCAGAGTGGCAAGGGAGCGAATACCCGATTGAACTTTCAGAACGATGGAAAAGAAGCGCATTGCGACGGCCTGACATTTGTTTTGCAATTGGCAATCGATAACTGGTTGATAACCGTGAGCGTATTGATAGACCCAATTGCAAGCACGGCGGTCCAACCTTTGGTGAAAGTACACCAGAAGAGTGTGGTCGGAATATTCTGAAATATCTCAGAGTTGACCTTTCCAATTTCGATTTTCCATTGTGATTTAACGGACCAATCAGGTAAGGGTTTCAGATTTCATGGCTAAATATTGCTGTCACTCCTCCTTCAAAAGAGATTGAGTATTCTACCTCGCTTAGAGCTATTCCCATCCATGTGACGTATGCCAATTGAGGAATGGAACAAACGACTTGAGTGGCTGATGGGAAGAGGATAATATTCTGCAAAATTTGTAAACAATGAACTATTCTCCAGTTCAGCATTTATACTTTGTAGATACCATAATATCCGGGGGCTTTTCGAAAGCAATGAAATATGAAGAAGAGGGGAACGAGATTAATCCATGAGATTGTATGATTGCATTGAATCGATATGATGAGATGAAGGTAGACGGCTCATTGAAATCAAGATTGCTCTTGCTCATAACCAGGAAGAGTCGGAAGAGGAGAGAGAGTGAAACGAATGAGGATGAAGATAGGGAGGGGAGGGATCATTTGCAGAGAGGTCTGGACTAAAAATATAAGAAGTGCGTACGTGAAAGAACATGGGAAGGGAAAATAAAGACTTTATCGAGACATGCAAAACCATGAAATATCCCTATTCTCTGAATCCCATGAATGATAAAACTTTGTCCTCTTTGTGTTATGTAGTGTTAGTTCTCAGGAAATGGCGCTGGAAAAAGGAAAAGGGGTGTTAGTTTTCTCGGAAAATGCTTTTGGAAAAAGCAAAACATTTGAATTCCCGCACTTTTATATCTCGGTCCACAGTGGAGATAGAAACTTGAAAATTGTTTTATGAGGTTTATGGACCCTCTGAACATCGTAACCAAAATTTCAAGTCTCTATCTCTACAGGGAATCGAGATATAAAATTGCGGGAATTCAAATGTTTTACTTTTTCCAGTGCTTTTTCCAAGCTGGAAAAGGCATCAAATTTTTTGCTTTTTCCAAGAGCATTTTCCGAGAAAACTAACACCCCTTTTCCTTTTTCCAGCGCCATTTCCTGAGAACTAACAGAAGTTGAACTTTCTTTCAATACTTTCGAAAACTTTCGATGCGTCTACGTTTCGTCATCCAGAATAGAAGCATCATTCGATATATCAACATTCACCAAAATACTTTTTCCATCATACGATTAATATGAAGGAGTATCTGTAGAAAGGATCTAATAGTTATCAATAAGAAAAATTGTTGACCTGCCAGAGTTTCAAGATATATAAAGAGGAAGTTGTTGGGGTGAACTCCCATTCTCTTTTCACATCCTTTTCTCTTCGTTGAATACTCTTCCGCCTTTCCTCGTCCGAACCTCTTCTCGGATGCTTTCCTATGTTGATCCGCATACCAAATTTTATCAGAACGGAGGACTTTTCCATCCTTCATGCACGCGACGAGCATATTTTGTAGTTGGGATTGAGTCGGGGGCGTAGGATCATCTTTATTGTCGATTGTGGAAGAAGAAGCGCGCGAATGTGACATGGCGAATAAGACAGGGAAAATTGATAATAGTGGAGCCGATGGAGTTTGCATATCCTTGATTAGTGGGAGCAGCAAACGATGATCGGAAGGCCGATTCCGATATCAGACAAATTGTGAATAGAGATGTCGTCCATTCGCATCACCATAATCGACATGGAGTCCTGCCAGGGGATATTATGGCTTGCTTTATTCGGTTCTTTAATCGCAAATACCCTCTGGCAAATTTCGAGCTCCGCAGGGTATCGTAAAGAGACTGGAATCCAATATCGCCGTTCGCTATTTATTTAATCAATGAAATATTTATTTATTCATTTGATACATCTCAGCGAATGTGACAACAACCAACTTTTCGTAATAAAACAATAAAAAATGTCACAGTGTGACATTCATTGGCGTTATTTCTTTCAATTTCATATTTTTCTCCGTCATAAATCATTTAGAATTGGGTCGTCAGTGAGTTTGCATTAAATTAGTCAGTGCATGTGTTAGACCTTAGCATATTGCAAAGGAGAATGCAAATCGAGTGAAGCAAAGATTCGAATCAATCTATTTATTGATTAGTAAAC
>BTSX01000121.1:0-28657 GCA_036245825.1 Pristionchus entomophagus
GTCGCCATTTCCTGAAGGGGTGGAATTGAGAGAGGGGAGTCAAGGAGAAGAAATCAATATGGGAGAATCAGCCCATTTTAGTTCGTTATTTTCTTAATTTTAAACTTGATTTTCGCTGAATCTGTACCTGTAGTTGAATGGCCCTGAGTCGCTTTCTGAGCGTGTAAAAAATGTATCCGTAGGTGATGAGCATCGTCGTACAGGGCAGATAGAAGGCGAAGATCGATGACAGAAGCATGTACCTTTAATGAAGTAATTTATTATCACCATCAATAGGGGTGTGTTCTGTGTATTTTTCTTCTTTCAGAAATTAATAAGCTATTTTTTAAAATAATATAATTGAAATGCGTACACTGGGGCGTAGATGCCGCAGTGATGTTCTGTTTCCAAAACTTCCGCTGTTTTGGCGTTGAAACCTGGAAATGTCGCCGTTTCCATAAAGTATCATACATAATAGATGGTTTATGAGCATTTGATGCTCGATATGGAGCTTTTTTAACATGTTTATTTTGCTTTAATTATTGTGCTTGTCAATGAAATCACGATGATTGCTTACTTAGTGGCAAGCTGAGTAGTATGCAGAACACCCAGGTGAGACCAATGGCTCGATGCACTCGCTTCCGATGCTTTTGTGTTTTATATTCGGCGGGTTTAGTCGCAGCGACCAATCTGAAAAATACTAGATATTCACATCATTTTGAAGATCTCTCATGATTATTTTTGAAAAAAATCATTAGTCGGTAGCCCGGGGGGACGGCTTACCGATCTATTGAAATGAGCACAAGATGGACAATCGACGCAGTTGAGGCCATGACATCCAACACACAGAAGAGATGACAAACTGGCAGTGAGAGAAACCATTTGAGGTCGTTGATCTGGATAAAGCAAATTCATATTAACGATTAGTCTCTGTGGTCTACTCTATGCAGAACCTCCCATATTGCCTTTTTCAGCAGAAATCGAAATGTATTCATTTCAGTAGAAAAAAAAGTTTCAAGATTATGAACTAGATGCACAACTGAGGAATGAGTGCTCACCGATAGATAGATGCTAAATGGCATAACGAATGCCCCAACAATGCAGTCGGCCACTGCGAGAGAGACCAGCAGATGATTTGTCGGCGTTTGCAGTGATTTGGTTGTCCAGACGGCAAGCATCACCTGTGGAGGCGGAAATATGGAAAAGTTCTGGTTATTATGAAGCCGATTTTGTATTAAATTTTTCACATTCTTTATCGTTCTTTTTCTTTCACTTTGATTGAAGCTGTGCCAAAACACCAAAAAATACCAAAATATGTGTGGTATTTGCACCTATGATGCGCACTTCAAATAAGAAAACGATCGAAAAGGTTGCAATAGTTATTCGAATTTGATGCGGTCAATCTGGGCAAAGGGCCTGCTTCATTACCTATCAGCCCTCGATAACTTCCAAAGTGACTCAGAGAAGATCTTTTCGATGCCTTTCAGAGAGCTTTGATTTCCTATTCTCTGGCGACTTTCGCAGGCTTTTGCCTTCCCCGATCCTTTCAGAGTTCTTTCATGCACTTTTCTTCCTCACTCTTTTCTTCCTTTCCACGGCCGAAAATAGTCCGTGGGTTTTGATTGGCCTAATTAGATGAATCTCACGAGTTGCGAAATCCCCTCGAAATTAAAGCTTGTCAGGTTTAATCATCTTCTTCCTTGTGTCAACCAAAACAGGCACTCCCTGGAGATGATGTAATCCACCCTTACTGATGACGATTCATTTTTAAAACTATTTATAGGTAACGATTTAGTAGTGTATTTGTAAGTGCAGACCTTTTCTATTTGTATTATAATTAGTTATGTAATAGACGTTTGCTTTAGAGGCAAACTGAAAAATTTTTAATTGAAAAGATCACCATGACGTTGCCTGAGATACAGATGATTGGTACGATTCCTAGAAGGAGAAACAGCCATTGACGCCTGTAGAAAAGGAAGATTGATGGGAGAGAGTAAATGATAAAGTGTTCAGGTTGACTTACTTCACTTCGCCACTTGCTACTCCCGCCAAGGCGAAATCTGTACTGGTGATGGAGAAGTTTGGCAGCATAGTGGAGTAGCATTCTCCTCCATATCGAGCCACTGCCGAACCCTAAATGATTATGTTTACGAATAATTTAATGATTATTTGTAAACAATTGTGAACCAACAACGACGCGCATCAAGAAACGGCAAAAAAGGTAATTTTACAAAATTAATACAACGTATTTCAAATATAAATGAGATCAGCGAATAATATTGAAAAGACACAGAGCTGCAGATAGTGGAGTAGACAGAGAGTGAGATATGGAGGAAAAAAACATCAAGAACCCGTAGCTTCTAATCATCAACCCAACCCTCCTTCAGCCCAGTAAATTCATGCAACTGCAATATTTATCTGTGTAAGAGTGACGGAATGCGTGAGGGAGGACTTGGTCAGGGTGAGACTCCTGCTCATGGATGCACACCCAGAGGAGGAGGAGGAGGAGGAGGGAGACACTTGGTGGAGGGAGGAACGCGAGAAGGAAGGAATCTCCCACTTCCCCCCTATTCCCCACCCTTCCTCTTATGTTGCATAGAGGGGCCGATTGATATTGAATAGAAGGCAGAACGGCGTCAAACGCTCGCAGCTGAAATAAATGCTTCAAACGCGCAGCAATACTTGCTAGAGAAAGCAGCCATAGTAGCCTCGTTACAAACTGCCGTGTTTTGTCTAAATGCCTCAATCTCTAGTTAGGAAAAGGATGGAAGATATCGAGATTTCAGTTGAGGTCGCGCACTTTCTGACATGGGCAGTCAAGCGAAGTGGCGTGAGGAGAAAAGGAGAGAATGTGAGAACAAAGGGGTGCGGGGGAGGTCAGAGTAATGTTGAACCACGGGAAGAATTGATGGCTGAAGACATTGTCTTGAAGAAGCTGACACCTCCTCATGCTCAAACGTTCAACGATTTTGCTTCGGGTAGCCTTTTGTTGGACTCCAATTTAAAAGTAAGAAATCTCTAGGTAGCCTCAACACTTGGATGCAATGACACCAGAGTGCACTGATAGGAGGAAGTTGCAGCTTCGTCTTCCTCCCTTTCGCATGCGAAATGGAGGGGATGAGAGAGGAAGGGGAGGGGGAGGGAGGAGGGGGCTGGGAGAAGAGAGGGAATCCACGCGCGTGATTGGGAAAGGAGCGCGTCAGATTCACGTATGAATAGACGAGTGGAAGGATTGTGATGAGGATGAGAAGATGATGATGATAGTATGTTTACACCAATCAATCTGATTGCTCATTTCACATTGAATGGCTGCAAATACAGAATAACACGAGCAACTCCATACTCTGATCGGAAATCATCCATAGGGAATGCGTCGCTGAATCGAGACCTAATACGCGGTGAATGGCGGTCAAACGAGTTGTGAGAAGGAGTAAGACGCAAATGGAGATGAGGTAGTCTAATCAATAGAGAGAAAAGAGTGAGCAGGAAGTGGAGATCATTCTGGAAGCAGAGAAATGGGAGAAGATGATCTACCCTCATCGACAGTGAGACAAGATGGAATGAGATTGTCTGGGTGGAATTGGATTGCTGCATGGTCGTCTTCTCTCTCTCTCTCTCTCTCTCTCTCTCTCTCTCTCTCTCTCTCTCTCTCTCTCTCTCTCAAGAAAGAAAGAAAGAAAGAAAGAAAGAAGAAAGCAAGTGGTACTGTCAGAATCAGACGGTGAAGCTCACAGGACAGCAAGATTACAGAGCTACCAGAAATTTCGGGTTTAAAAAATATCTCATAATGAGAATACGATCAATGCGATGCAGTAGTCAAATAGTAATAAATAGTAAAGGGCAAATATATGTCCGTTAATCTAGGCTCAAGTGGGATCGAGTCGATAGTGCACAACTATTGTTTTGATAATACATAGACGATTTAATATAACAGGTTTAAGTCATGGTTCAGTTAGAGATGCGTCTGTTGAGAAAGCGTGAGTGGTGGTAGTGGCAAGGGGAGGGGGAGGGGGGGATATCGGTATTCGTCTCTCCCGCTCACTCACCTCTGAGCAGGAAAGTGATGAAACATGAGAAGGTAGGCACATATATCGCGTATCCCAAAAATGAAGGGAAACTGCCGCTCTCTGGAGGGGTGAGATACACTGCGTCGGAATGGAAACTGGCAAAGTTGATGGGTTTCGATTGCCGAACAATTGTCGAAGTGAGTTTCACAGCATTATATCATATCAATCATCGGCACTTAGCCTTTGAATTGTCGCTTGTCGTAAATCGTTGTGAATCGTTCTAGATAGACGTGCATGGATAAATAGATGCTGATCAGGGTTTGTCGGTCAGATGTACCCCGCTCATACGTGACTGGTTTGTCATTCTCTTCTATTCAGTCTATGGTCATTCCTGATCCTCCCGCACTAACGAACGTCAACAAGAGAAGAAGAATAAGACGAAGAAGGAGGAGAAGGAGAAGAGTAAAGAGGAGTGAAGACACAAGAAGCGCGAGAATAACATTTCCTGTATAGGACTGTGAGGAGAGCTGAGGGGAGGAAAAGCAGAAATTGACGCACACAGAGAGCCTGGGAATTATGGCTACAATACTCCGTGAAAACAATACTTTTCTGTAGGCAACAGAGACTGAAAAACGAAGCTTCGATCAAAAAAGGTGGGCATGCGAAAGGTGATTTGCTGTCTCTTCATTCTACTCACTCCTTTAGTAAACTCAGACAAGAGAGCAGGCAGAATGGAGAGATGATACTGAAGTTTCCTCGAATCCGCGTGAGAAACTCGAAAATCGTGAGGCGAAAAGACGTCAAAACGTCAAAGGGCGTTGAAAACACTCGAGACACTCCCGTAGGCACTTACCCTACTAGGATAAGCAAGCTTCCTCGTAATCTCCTTATTACTGATCTTCTCACTAGTCGCGAAGATGGGACTTAATCCAGAGGAACCGATATTTTAATGGGCCTACGCTTTCAGTATTACGTTCAGTATTTTGTATTGAATCATAGGAAGAATATTGTAGAATACTACAGCAACATTGAGTAGTAATGGCTGTTGGACTTGAACTTGTACAAACGTAAAGGCGTCTCAAGAATGAATCATGCCGGTTGAATGGTAGATTCCCTACTACGGTGGTGAAGTGCCAGTCGGTTTGAGTCGGATTTCAGAATGGGGGAAGAAGGGGAGCGCATTGTGCGACTCGCGCGCAAACTCGATTGAGTGAGATGAAACCAATAAAATTAGAGAAGAGGGGAGGGCGAATCTAATGCAGAAACACGTGCAATCGACGATTTGAGAACACTATCGAGAAGAATCTGTGGCCAAATGTTTCTAACCCAATGCTACGAAGCATCTGACATTCTTTGCAGGAAAATGATCAAAATAAGCGAATAATTTAGATTAATTTTGGACTAAATAGATGGTGATTGGGTATGAAACAGAGAAAATGGCAGAATTATCGATTGGCGCACTCGCAATCGATGATCTCCTCATTCTCACGAGAAGAGGAGGGGGAAAGGGGGAGTTTCGAGCGTGGGAGCAAGTGGAAGCACAGCGAAATGAGTGAGTGAGCGAAATCAGCGATGAATGAGAAGCGCAACGGGGTTATCGTGGGATTCAACGGAAGCTTCAGTTAGGTGCATATTCAGGCTATGAGAGGAGAAGAAATCAGAAGAAAGCCTGATAGAGGGGAGGTGGTCAGAGATCGGCAGAGGAACGTCGTACTCATCTCTCAAGACTCTCAAGACTTTGTTTTGAGTCAGGAAGGGGGGATCGACTTGGTCAGCGAATTCCCTCTTCGAAAAATGGTGAGGATTGAGAGAAGGAGGCTCGCCAAATGCGATCAGAGTGAGCAGAAAAGGAGCAAAAGAGGTATCAGACAAGGGGCGAAGAATCGCGAGAAAGGGATTCGCCTCATCCAATTTCCCCCATTCACAGATTGCAGTGAGGAGTGAGTATCGAAGAATGACCGTCAAAGAAAGAGAAGCATTCGATAGAACGAAGGCATTGCCCAAAAAAGGAATGAATACATGCGGAATTCGAAATGTTGCGCTATCCAAAAGCATCAGACGCAATGGAAGGCATGGTCATTTCTCTCTTTCTGGGGCGATACCACTGCCACAAAATCGGTGAAAAGAGTACCTTAGCTGGATTTATTGTTAGAAATATTCCAAGTATGCCGCTTCAACTGGCTAAAGCTCAAAGTGTTATCGATAACGAATGCGGTCTGGGAATTGGTCTAATTGGACAGTGAGTGAGAGGGTGGAAGAGTAGGCGGGAAATATAGAGATCCCGTCCTAATGATGATATACATACACATGTAGCTGTTTCGATTATTTTCTTCATAAAAAAAACACCAGAAATTGAGCAAATCGAGTGTTTATTGGACGTTTTCGTGGAAATATGGGAAAAGGCGCAACAGTGCGTAGGGAAGTGGCACGGATTTTCTCAGACTTGCGAATTCAGCCGGGAGGAAGAGGGAAAAGGAGGAGGAGGGAAAGTTACGAAGTGTGGGGGAATGAGAGAAGAATGGAAGCACGGGAGGGATGTGCATGGCAATTAGGGCAAACCATCAACATCTTCAACTTATCATAACTTGGTCTCAAAATCAGTGCGACATCATGCTCTAAGATTCGATAGTTAACTACTTTTTGTCTAAAACTCGATAGTTAACTACTTTTTGTTAGCGCATATAAGGCAAATCACATATTCTTGACACTGAAGTACCTGTAGATTCGGAATATAAAAGATATGGCTGTTCATGCGAAATCGAAGAGAAAAGAAATCTTGAGAAAAGTGACCGGATGTCAGCAAAAGGATGGGATGGATGGGAGGGAAAGGGAGGGCGAAAAGACAGCGAAAAGACGGAAAAATAAGTTATAAGGCAGGGGCACTCGAGAGAAAGATAGAGGGAGAGGAGAAGGACACGAGGTCAATAGATAGTAGTGTTAGTTGAACAACAAATCTGGAATTTGATTAGAACTATCCAATTGGATTCGTCATCCAAGCCCTCCCTTTTCAGTCTCTTTTTCCTCTTTATCTTCCTTCTTCTCTTCTCATCCTGCGTTCCTTCTCAGTGCGAGAAAGTCCACCTCTCTCTTTCTCTCTCGGTTGAATAGGAATTGAAATGGGCAACGGAGACACTAAGGCAAACTTTGAAAGGAATGCCAAATAGATATAGTTATCTATGAGTGAATAGCCTGATCAAATGACTCATATTCGAAAGCTGTTTAAATTCTCAGAAACCGTGGCTGAAATAAGTGAACACTGAAGCCGGATGGAATGGTACAGTGGCCATGAATTTCATCCGTCCGTCCATCCTTCTCTCATTTGCAGCATCTCTGTCCCTCTCATTCCGCGCTTTCAATTCGTTTTACTTTACTGTTTTTGGGGGAAACAGCACATAAATAGATGGATATGAGGGACTCTATTGAGAAGCAAGTGTTCCGACAAATCGGATGATGCAGTAGGTACACGACTGATTTCAGGTGAATTCCAAATACCCCTCACTGTCTCATTATTGTCCACTCTCTTCGACCGTCGATCGGACGGGAGACAGTATGAAATGAAAAGACGGAGATTAGTATTTCGAACGATACCTCTAAATCATTGTAAATAATTAAAAGAATTTTTCATTTACCCTTTGATTTTTGCGGCTCCAACCTCAATCATTGTCTGTTTTATGCTTCTTTTTCACGATTGGGATCAAAAATACGTGTAATTGGCGAAACAATCAGACATTCGAGACGAAACCGCGCAGGGAAAACAACGAACGCGCTCTCTCAAAAAATAGAAGGGGTGCTCGAGTACTGTGAATAGTGTATGGGAAAGGAGAACGGGAAGGAAGAAAGAAGATTATCCTCGCACTCAGAGAATATGTGACAGTCTCCATTGAGAGATTGAACTCTGCTCATCTCTAGCGATCTCTCTCAAATCTCTGGGAGAATATTGGAGAGGAAGAACATCTCTTAATATGCGGAAGAAGAAGAAGACCATTGTGAATAAGGATACAAATGAGATCACTGGACATTCCTTAGCGGATTTTGTATCTTTTGGCAGGATATATACATATTTTAAAACTTGTTATAGTGGAACATAGGTGAGATGAGTATGATTAATCACGAAAACTTCGAGATTCTCAAGAATGACGACAAATCATATCAGAAGAGTTCGATAGGATCGAATATTGCGAAGATTGATTTGAAATCAAGTGATTTCTCATGGAAAGAAGACGTGGAAGAGGTGAGAAGAGACCCTGACTTGTGAATGGAAGCATAATTGGGATGAGAGACGGGAGGAGAGATGAAGAAAGATGATGAGAGAATGGAGATGTGAAAACTACCCCTTTCTAAATACAGCTATTGCCATCCTTCCTCTCTGAGACTACCCTCTCTCTCATTTATAATTACTACAAGTATAATTAGGACTATGAAAACACTCAACAATCGAAACATCATCAATTGTGGAAACTTGACCCCTTTTAGATCGGTACATCGTCTTCTTTCTACCATCATCAACTTGCACGCGAAAAATTGGTCTCATTTTTACTACTTTCATAACTTTACTGATGCCATTATCCCTCTCCTTTTTGGCGACTTTCACAGCATGTAGATCACAAAATATGAAGTACTGATTTCGCGTTAGATTTTTTTAAATGGCCATTTTTGAACTTTACAGCAATGGGGGCCTGTAGAAAATGCAACTCCTAAGTCCGCTTTGCTTTTGGATATTTCTCTATGCAGCAGTGCTTGTCTAGACAATGCATCACGGAGAGTCTCAGAGGTGAGGTACCAATAATCGAACACTCGGATGAGGAGGGATGAGGATGATGGGTGCCCTTTAGAGACAGTCTTTTGCCGTTCGTCTAGCTACTTTGCGAATGAGAAATCTCCTGCAGAAGAATCGGAAAGGTCGTATGCTCAAATACAAATTGACTATAAACTGGAATATACAACACGTGAATAACGCATTATTAGCATTCTGCTCAACACACTCCGTATCACGGAAACGGGACTGCTCGAACGTTGCAATATCATTCCTTGCACGCTAATGAACATAACTGGTTGAAATAAATTCATTTGTGAGTGTCTTCGCATCGACATTAGTGCTGCAGAACAATTTTTATAGGAAGAAAATGCGATAGCGGAGTATGGTTCTAGTCTGAAAAAGAGGGAGGGAGTTGGGTGTTGTGATTGCCTCTCAGCTGTCCCAGAGTCGAGATTCCACCTGGAGTATCTCAATTCCCCTTACTCTCTACCCTATTCTCATTTAACAAAACGGCGATAACCGGAACAAAGGAAAAAATAAAGCGTATCTATGCGACCAATCAATCAATCAATCATTTATTCAATCCTCAGGGTCAGGGCCTGTTGAATGATGCAGTTTTGCCAAGTATCGGGGTATCTTCGAAACGTGTGTGCCCAGTTCATTCCTGCTCGGTTTACAATTTCGTCGCGCCATCTCGTTTTAGGCCTTCCAATCGGTCTTTCCTTGTCCCATGGGGTCCAGTGAACAATCCTTTCGGTCCATCTATCGTCATTTAATAGTGCAACTCGCTTTGCCAGTTCCATTTAAGCTGCATTGATCTTACTCGCACGTCTTGAAGAGGGACTTTGTTTGCAAGCCACTCATTAGTCTTTCTGTCTATTCGGGATACTCCTGCGATTTTTCTCATCATTGCTCGTTGAGTCACAATTAATCTTTGTCTGAGTTTTTTCGTTGTACTCCAGAGTTCGCAGCCGTATAGCAGGATTGGCTCAACACACATTCTATAGACTCTTGTTTTCAGTGCCATTTCGACTCGGCGATTCGTGAGAAATTCATGAAATCTGTTGAAATCTCTCCATGAACTTCCGATCCTTCTATTCAATTCAAGTGCCAGATTTTGATCAAAAGAGATACGGACACCAAGGTAAATGAAGCTGTCTACATAGGTCAGATATTCTCTTTCCACTTGTAGAGGTACTTGGTTTCGGTTGGTCTTGGCGACTGTTTTCTTTCGGTTGAGCTTAAAACCAACGATTTTGCTTCCTTCCACCAATTCTTTCACAATTCGAGTAATTTCACTTGGACTATGAGAAATGAGAACAACATCGTCTGCATATCTTAGATGGTTCAATTTCCTTCCATTGATTCTTATTCCATAGTCATCCCACTTCATATTTCGAAAGACTTCTTCAATCACGGAGTTAAAAAGGTGAGGGGATATCGGATCTCCTTGACGGACTCCTCTTCCTACTTCGATGGGTACCTTGTCATTTCCAACTCTTACGAACACTTTTGCACGGTTATAGACATCCCTCAATGTGTTTACAATCTTTGATTGCACGCCTTGCTTGTACAGAGAGCTCCAGACCGCGCTGAACTCTACGGAATCAAATGCTTTGGCGTAGTCGATGAAGACCAAGTACAATGGGAAGTTGAATTCCGTGGATCGACTTATGAGTTCAGTTAGGACGAAGGAATGGTCGGTCGTGGTGTAATCCTTTCGGAATCCTGATTGCTCGTGTGATTGGTTTTCGGATAGCGTCATTTCTATTCGGGTGTCAATGGTTGAGGTGAGAGTTTTGTAGACCAAATTCATGAGTGCAATCGGGCGATAATTCCCAATATCGAGTTGATTGTATATCAGCGATATTGTTGAGTTGGGAAGTGACTCCGGGACTGTCTCTTCAGAGATCCATTTATTGAATAGAGCGCAAAGTGGTTTGATGAGAACGTCGCTGCCACACTTCAACATCTCTGCCGTGATCTTGTCGGGACCAGGAGACTTTCCGTTTTTCAGTCTTCGAATCGCATGTTTCACTTTTTGTAGTGTTGATTGGAACGGTTCGACTGTCTTGTAACGCACTCGCTGAGGTCTTCTTGTCCGTTCGAACAGCTTATCATAGAATGTCTTCACTACGGCATTCAGTTCATCCTTTGTACTTGCTAGACTCCCGTCGCTTTTCTCCAATTGATGCAGTTTTGTAATTCCTATTTGAGAGGCTTGGAGTGCTCTTTTCGTACTGTAACCGTATTGAACCGCACGTCTTACAACTTCGAGATGCCCTTTTTTGATATCTTCTTGGATGGAATATCGAAGCGCTTTGCTTATGCGACCACGAACAGAAAATATGTGTATTCACAAGAAGAAAAAATATATACTTTTTGAGCTATGCACCAGTGATTCAATCGCTTGCTATCTAACAATACTCTAGCCTGTGAACTGTGTTGTCATCTTTGAGGATTTCATGCACGCGAATACGCTTCCGAATGAGATTTTGCAGAATCGAAAAATTTGAATTCAATGACCTGCATTGATGTTTCACAAAGAAACGACAGACTATTATCTCGAAGACTTGCAAACAACAGTGTTCAGTTTCAGTATTTTTTTCTTTAGGTTTAACACATTTATCAAGAGGTCAATAGATTCTTCGTCCTTCTGAGAGGTTGGAGAAGGTCAGATGAGGGCTCTGATGGCATTCCACGTGACATTGCTTGCTTCGTTGAGATAGTGGGTGTCGATTGTCTTTGGAGAGATCTCGCTCGATCGTGTTGGTGGGAGGCCTTTTCCTCTCCGCTTTCGAGGGTACCAGTTGATCACAGTTCGGCTCCACTTCAAACTATCATCGTTCGCTATTTTGTGCAACCAGAACTCGTCCGGACAAACAAAGAAATCGAATTTGATGGAAATTAGATTGTCCGTAGAAATCACACGGATTCTGTCCTGATTAACAGTCCTTATCGCAACACGATTTCAGATTGTTTTTCACTCAATCCACAGAGAAATATTGCCAGGAAATGCAATTATTTTGAAACAGGATAATCGAGATAAAGTGAAAAGCGCAGCTTTTCATCCCTTTGTTCTTCCTCTTTATCGCCCTAAAGGCTCTCTCCTCATTTCCTCATTTTCCCCTCCTGCACCCATCCGCGTTCGTGGTGTAATGGTCAGCATGGATGCCTTCCAAGCATTCGACGGGGGTTCGATTCCCCCCGAACGCATGAATGTTTTGCCTAATTTTAACACACTTATCCATCGTCCGGCCTTGTGATTTGACACTGGTTAGTGAGTTTTGCTAGATTTTGGATTCAAATTCGTAGGAGTCGCGAAAAAAATTGTTTTGAGGTCTTATTATTCGAAGGAGCTGTACTTTCCGAAACACGATCGGATCAAAACAATTAAGTTTAAAACTCTTTCTCGGATAGCGGAGAGTGGAAAGATCTTGGTGATCTGCAGAAAGTGTAAAGCACACGTGATCGGTGGCATTAATTTGTTCAGCGCGGAAAAATGCGACGATCACGTATTCGATATCACGAGTGCTGTACGATGTTCCGATTAGAGATGATATATCGACTCTTCTCATTTCGAATGATCTCTAATTGGTAAGAGAAATGAGAGAGCCGATTCCGCTGTTCCATCACTAGTTCCGAATGTACATGCCAGAGCAATCTTCCCACTGATTAGTGTGATTTTCGAGTTGAATGGATCACCACTCATCCATTTAAATCACTCCGTACGCCTCTTTTGCATGAATAAAAAAAGATTAAAAATATGGGATGTAGATGCTCTCTTAAAAGAAAGATCGTGATTAATAATTTATGTGAAGACATGGTAGAAGTGAAGTTGCTAAATACTAGTATTTCCACCACATCTTCGGAGTGATGAGAGTGAGAATGACCACGGCATCTGATTGTAGGTAGAACACGAAGCATACCTACAATCAGAACACGTGAAGACGAAACTTATCCCAATCCGAATTGGTTCGTGTCCTGAAACTCATCCCAACTCATTCCCCTCTCCGTCTCTCCACTCCCTTGTCCTACTACAATGGTAGTAAAAGACAGTAATGGAACATGCAACTCAGGCTCGAGAGCCGGCAAGTGAGGTCTTCAGTATCTGGTTCAGTTCTGGTAGATCAAGAGGTTGCAGTCCCTTGATCACCGCGCGTTCTAAGTCACGAAGACTCATAACCCGAACTCATCATACTCAGATTCAGGTCTGAATTGACCCTTACTGAAGACGATTGAGAGAGGGAAGGGAGCATCTATCAAGAGAGAGCGCACGCTAGACCAGACGGGTTAGAAAAAGCGGAGAGAGGTAAGCAATCGATTTGTTAAGCGATTTTTTTTTTCTAACTTTTCCTCTTCTTGGTTGTTTAATACATTTTCTTGATCTTTTAAACTTCATACAAGTTTAATTTTGGAAGTCCGTGAAGATTTTCGAAAATTCAAATAATGTATTCGCCCCGATGCTAATTACGTCACAAGCTTTACGTGCGCGCGTTGCGTGAGCCTCGCTCACGCAACTTTTCCGCGCGTCTTTTCGTAGTATTTTCGATTGATAATTTATTAGATTTCATCACTAATCCATGCCCGCAGCGGTCGCTTCCTACCTGTTATGTTGCACTCCCCCTTCGCAGCTAGGCGCCGCTATTTTCCTGCTCACTTGGACACTAGTAAAGGCTAACCGTGACGTTGTTCAGGATGAAACGGCGCAATCAGCAGCCTCTAACCGACACGGACGACCCAGTCGTAGGCGATCACTACTACGTCCATCGAAAGTACGCGCCCATTGCCTCAGAAGACGCGAAAGTTCCTGCCCGCGTGATTGCTGTGAGTTGCCTCTCTTTTTGTCTCTGGCGTGAACTGGCCTCGTTCTAAATTGAGACCAACTTGTTGTTTATAGTTATCTGACCTAATCAAATATACGCCCGGTTCATAGAAATTGCATCAGTCTACATTGATGCCTGTTTGACAGTCTTCATATTGATCCTTTGGCGGTTTTGATACTCGCATATGTATTTCTTCGCTTTCAGGTCAAAAATCTCAAGGACAACACTATCGTTACCATCCCACCACCCGACAAAAAGAAGCGCTGCGAGAGAGACCTGTCTCAGGAGGATACGAAGGTGTCTTTATGTTGCTTGTATCTAAACTGTACGCGAGTTAGTTCTGAATTGAGGTTTGGCTTTATTTAGTCGATATGTTAGTCAATACTTTGTAGAGCACAGCGTCCGGCACGTCGTTTACTGATTCACAGGCGTGGTGCTCCTCTGGATCGAATCAAATTGTGGATGAGATCAGCCAGGTTTGTCCTTATTTCGATGTCTTCTATCTGGGGAACGAACTTTTTGTATTGTCCACAGTATCTGCATCGGTTTGCCGTTTGCTGAAAACATTTCCTACGATGAAATTCCAAACTTTAGAAAGCGTCTTATAGTTCTCGTCAACCGTGCTCCATTTTCAGTCTGATCCTCCCGTCACTGACAAAACGCCTAAACTATACTATGTGCACTACATCAAAGCGGATCGGAGGTTTGTTCAATAACCCTCATTTCGTCATCTATTCGCTAGCGAAGTGGAGGTTGGTTTGCGAGTATACACATTGTGATTGCAGACTGGATGAGTGGTTGGAGCGAGAACGGTTCGTGGACCGAGTACCGCAGGGCATGATCCTCTCTCCTGATGAAGGCGGTTAGTCATAAATACTAGTTGTATTTGACAGTGGTATCGACTGAACCATCACTCATCACACTGCTGGAACTGAATACAAATTTAATTCCCCTTTTAATTTGGCTTAGATAATACACAAGGTACACTTCTTGAGGCGATTTTATTTATGAGTATTCTTCAGAGAAAAAGGACGCTCGTGCTCTCACTCGATCACAGAAGAAAATTCACCAGGAATTCCATCACCATCAGGTTTGTTTTCTGTCAATGGCTATGTTTAAGTCAAATTAGTGGACACAATAGTCGGTATTCTCCTCTCTCATTCCAAAAAGCAGGTTTTCGTTAAAGTTTAAACATACTTTAATCATAGAAACATGACTGGGTGATCCTGTAGTATAAGCGGAATTGTTGATTGCAGACCTTCACAGACTTGGATGCAACAACCCAGCTACTGGAAAAGGAGCACGAACATGTACGGCTCATCCACTCGATAATACGACTTCGTGAATATTAATAAGGATTGGGAAATGTTTCTATTCAGCGGACACTAGTGAAGAATGTCTCGAAGGTTTATCTGAATGGATGGGAGATGCACAGTTGGTACTTCTCACCTTTCCCTTTCCCACCGGTCTGTTGCTATTCATTCCTTCTACGAATTCTGACCAAAGCTGAGATTTCTATCTGGAGTATGCCCTCTTTTCTTGATAGCCAACAGTTTAGATCTCATCAAATTGTATCCAACTATTGTAATTTGCAGAACTCTGTCGATATGACTCTCTACATCTGCGATTTCTGCCTAGTGTATACGGACAATAAGAAGGGATTCATTTACCACAAGGTGGGTGCTGAGTGAACAAAACTGTGAACAATAAAACCTTCTTTAAAAAGTATCAGATTACAAATTGATTGTGGTTTTTATGATTATAAATATCAGAGTGTATGCATGGAGAGTCAGCCTCCCGGGGACGAGATCTATCGTGATGGCAACAAGGAGAAACAGGTCGTAATGTACGAAGTATCCGGAAAGTCTAATAAGGTTCGTCCCTTAATCTTTATTGTTCCTTGTTGAAGCTTTTCCCGTACACATTGACGTAGACTGTTGTTAAAATGTCCTATATCTGTTACTAGTAATGCTCTGGCTGAGAGTGTGCATTCCATTGGTCAATTGTAGTGTTTATCATTCGTTTCCTCTCCAGACGTACTGTCAATCACTATGTCTACTGTCCAAACTGTTCCTCGACCACAAGACATTATACTTCGACGTCGACACCTTCATATTCTACATTCTCTGCGAGGTAAGTATTTTATCTTGAAGCCGATCAGCTATTCAGTTGTTGTTTGGACCAACCACTTTCGTGGGATTATACAAAGATGCGTGTTATTGTCTGGTAGTAGGGATTTATGGACACAGGCAGACCATGGTTGATACGACATAGGTCCCGTTGTCACGGCATTCCAGAGGGGGGGGGGGAGGGAGCGAGAGAAAGAGAGCAGAGAGAAATTGGCAATTTGCCTTGTAACGGGAGCCGTAGCCGTCCAAAAGCGTGGTCCTGTCGCGAATGTTTTCATTTTGGCGGTAAAATGCCTTGGTTGTCAGGTGACGGAGGATGGAGCCCGAATCATGGGCCACTTCTCGAAGGAGATGAACTCAGAGAACAATCTGGCGTGTATCATGATCCTCCCGCCGTACCAGAATCAAGGATTTGGCAAACTGCTCATCCAGTTCAGTCAGTTGCTTTCGTAATATTTTTTGGGATAATAATGAGCAATTCAACCGAGGGATGACCCAATGTGTTGGTGTAACTTATTCACAGAGAAAGCAGCTGATCGAATGGGTCGTGTATTAAAATGTGGTTAAAAAATATTTAAAAATATTAAAAATGTGGATTGGGCGCAGTTTCCTATTGTTGTAGTCAACCTCTGATGGAGTAGGAAGCACGTAAGAGGATAGAGAGTAAAGGTGAACCTCTTGCAGGTTACGAGTTATCTCGTCGCGAGGGATGGATTGGCACCCCAGAGAAGCCACTATCGGATCTCGGAAAGGTACACTAGAGCTATCCCTACCATGATTATAAACATCATTTAAATGTTGTTGAGTAAGTATTATAACTCATGCCAATCCAGGTCAGCTACCGCTCCTTCTGGTTCAACCGAATCATTGACTACCTATCCGATGAGAATGTGAGTTGGAGAGCATTTTCAATGGAGTTGTCTGCTATGGGGGAGTTTTACTCGGAAGAAAAGGCAAGAGAGGGAAAATAATGCAAATCTGGTCACTTTTTTGGGATGCACAGAAATCCTCGGAGATGTGTCTCTGCAGGAAATTATCTGAATTTAAAAAAATTAACTTATACCTCTCCGCCCCGTGTCCTCATTTTACCGTTCGCTCAATCTCCGTATCGATTGCAGGTGGTACTGGAGGAATGTAAGTGGAGCAGCGAATTGGCGAGTCGTGTGCAGCTGTCTCATCTGGACGTCCTCTCCACCATGGAGACTTACAATCTGGCCAAACCAATAAAAACGTCAACTGCTGGATACCAGGGTATGACACCATTAGAACTCATTTGATCCAGTCGTCCAAGCACTATCCCCCCCCCCCCCCCCCCCCCCTATACTCGACATTATGCTGACTCTTTGGATACATTTTTATTTATATTTACTTCTCATTAGCACTGATTAATTACTCTGTTAATTGTTAGGAGAAGCGGCCATCCTACTCCACCGGGAGATTATCGATTTCTTCGTCAATCAAAGAACTAAGAAGAAGCAGCGACTGCTCAAGAAGAAGCTCCTCAAGTGAGAACTTATTTCACTATACCCTATTCAATAGCAGAAACGGTTATGCTTAGGAACTTTTTTCCTACAATATATCACATCCCGGTCATTTTTTCGATTGCTTTTGCTCAGCCAGTGCTAAAAATTGTGCTCATAGCTGAAAGATGTTTCGAATGATCGTTAAATTAATCGCTTTTGAAGGTGGAAGCCTCTTAACCGTCGCGGCGATCCAGTCCCTGACTTCTACGATGATAGACGAGCGCGTCGATAGACTACCGTACTTTTCATCCTACAGTATCCGGTGTCTACAATAGTTCTTTCCATGACTGCCGTTACCAGTGGCTACCGTATCCATCCTAACCCGTTGATTATCGATTTGTTATTTGTTGGTTATTTTGAAGTGCCACTAAATCCTCTTTATTTCTGTGATCCTTTGATCAAGTCGTTTTCATCCCTGTTATTGTTTTATCACAGCTTAGAATTCATTCTTTTTCGCATGATAATGTACATACGATACGTCCAACCTTATAATAATCAAAATTCCCATTTCACTCTTTATCATGCCTAATTATTCTTCCCACTTCGTAATATACGTTGTATTGTTGAATTCGATAAGTTCGCTACATTAGAACCAGCTAGGTTCCGTTTCACCGTCCATCTGATGATTTGCGTGATCTCTAATATTTATGTTGTCTTAGATCTCACCCGTTGCTCTGTTCTCTGCATAAACTGTTAGTTTCATAATTATGCCGCTGTGACGAGTTCACGAGAAATTTATGCGTTCTCTGACGCTACGTAATATCTGAGGCTGTCTAATCGGAGTCCACAGTAGGGTCGGCAACCTCCTCCCCCTCGCTTTGTTTTGTAATATGCAAGGGGAGAGGAGGTAACATTGGGTAGAGCCGAATATCGAACAATATTGTACAGTACCCCTGTTTACAGTAATATGGCTCGTAGTCGGAGTAGGAGCCCGCGGAGGGATCGCGACAGGGAGAGCAGACGAGAGCGATCGAGGAGCAGAGATAGAGAAAGGTACGGTTGGATAGTATATGCATTCACAATGCGTTTGATGCTGTCCTCGTATAGATGAATTAACCCTGTTACCGTAACCCTATCCTTGTTGGTTCCAGACGGGACCGCGACCGCAAGAGGGAGCGTCGTCGTCGTGATAAGAGCGAGTCAGGATCAGGAGGAGAGGATGGCCATTCACTCGGGAGTCTTCTCAAGAAGAAGAGGGAGAGAGAGTCAGTATTGAGTACTTGAGTTGAACATAAAGTTCCAGCGAAACTTGATTTGGAAACGGAATTGTTAGGTTGCAGTTCTTGTTATTCGATATCCTCGATGGATCAAAAATATGCAGTGCCTGTACAGAGTGGGAACGAAATATGTGGTGTTTGGACTTAGTGAGAAACCAAATATGTCGGAGTCGAGATCGTCCGGCATTTACGCTAGCATAATGTATGAATAGGAATGATCATTGCAGTGATGAACTGTTGTAATTGGCATACTTTATTCACTAAAAGAGCAGTGTTTTTGCAGTCGTCGATCGCCCTCTCCCCGTGCTGTTCCTCGTGAGGTGATGAGAGAGTTGGAGTCGGGCTCATTCGATGCCAGCAGGCTGAGCGAGGCAGCAGCTGCCTGGATAGAGACAAGAATCACTGAACAGGTGAGCATTACGGTAGGCTACTCGGGCTGGGAGTACGGTATTGCGATCTAGTGAAGAGATGGATGCTTTGTCTTGCTCATTCTGTTAGGTGCACTCTCAGAAATCGATTGATTGGTTATCAGAGAAAGTATACCAGCTGAAAAGTGGTATTTTGTCACATATAATGGATATAATGATGGTGGCAGGTGACATCTCGAGTGGGTCAATTGGAGACAGCCATGTCCGAGCGAATTGCCTCTGCTCGTCACGAGATGGAAGCCCGTCTAAGGGCGCAGATTGAACATGAGATGCAGGAGGAAATGGCAGAATGCACCAAGAGAGAGGTACACTTAATTGCATTTATATTGTTCGAATGTTTGATGAGTGAATAAAGCCAAATGTTTTATATAGAAGATAGAATGATTTCATTATAGCCACAAGCTCCGTTTGGATCTGTCTAATTTAATGATGTATTTTGCAGAGAGAATCGAAGACGCGATGTACGCAGCTTGAGAAGGAATTGGAAAAGAAGTTGAAGGAAGCCGAAGAAAGCGAGAGAAAATTCGTGAGTCATTTCCACTCTGCTGGGGTACTCTCATAAAAGCGCGTATGGACTGCTAGAAGTGTGATAAACGACGTGTAATCAGCCGCTATTTCTCGATCAACCAGGCATTATTCCACTCGGATTCCCCCTCTCGGAGAGTATTGGTGTAGTCCAAACTTGGACTTGGTTGGACATGGTTTGTTTGAGGTGTGTTGAGAGAATGGGACGCGCGCGTCTCCTCAATCTACCGCAGGTTTGCCCACCGTAACCCCTACTCACTCATCAGTTGATAATGTCTTCTCTATCTCTCTTTCGATCGATAGTCGCCCCTATCTACAGTAACCTGTGCACGAATTCGTGACGAGACCATGTTCATTTCAGAACGAGGAGCGACTGGCGATGCTGGCTCAGAAGAGTGCCCTGGAGAGGGAGAGGGCGGAGTTGGCAAAGGAACGACAGGCCGTTACCAAGACAGAACAGCAGACCATCCTCAACAAGGGAGGACAAGCAAGAGCACCCATTAAGTTCAAGTTTGGAAAGTAGCCAAGTCCCTCCTTCTGTCTGGCCACGCCCCCTCTCCCCCTAGACGGGTCACACGCCCATCTACTTTAACCCCGTTATGTTGTTGCTCGTTTCATTATGTGCTCGCATCCATGGTGATTCTACTTTTGCACATTTTTTGGATAATAAATACTTGGAGAATGAATAAATGGAAGAGCGCTGAAGACAGTGTTGTATTAGTATGTGAAGATACGGTGGATACGTCGCTGTTTCAAGACGATTGAATTACAATGTTATGTGAAATCATTTCGTTCTCGGACTATGTGTGTGAGTGATGGTTCTACGGTAGCCTAACCTTTGCAACAATGAGTAGGGAGTCGTCAGAACTCGAAAAGGATTCTAGTGAGGTAATGATGAAATTATCGCTGATTTGGATACAATTGGTGGAGATATATTTAATTAAATTCGCATCCTGAGTTCTTTCTTTGTAACTTCGGAGATAGTGTATGCACAATAGATGTGCTTCTGAAAGAATTTCAGCAACATGAATATGTCAGTAAGTGATGCAAAAAGGAGGTCCCGGGGAGATTCGAACTCCCGCTGCTGGATTCAAAGTCCAAAGTGCTAACCGCTACACTACGGGACCGACGAGAGATATAAGCCACAAGAGAACGATTAGTGTGCTAACATTCGTGTCTCTTCCACTGGTGATTTTGGCACCTTTATCACCTCCGGGAACACTTACAACGCAGTACAACGCACGACATCCATTCGGAGATATTGTATGTTGGTTTTAGGGTCTCCTATCACTCCACAAGCCCCGCTAACCACCCTTGAGTAATGCTCACGAACTTGTTCTGTTTCTGAAACTTATCGCAATCCGAACTGGTTCGAGTCTGTTCCCTCACTCTCATTTCCCCCTCTCTGTCTCCAGGTCGGATCTAGGATTCATCCACAATTTCACTTGTTTTCCAATTTACCATGTGACATGGTCCATGTCCTGTCAACCTTGTAAGACTTATGTCAAATAGACTTCGAAAATTTTTTCAATTGCCACTTGAGAAATATAGAAAATATATTTATTCGAACACGTATCAATAGTAATAATCTGCGAAATATGAGATTATAATTGAGGAGATCGAGAAGACCCGTGAACATATGAACGTCAAACATAGATCCCGTTACTAGTGAATGGGGATTGATACGGTTCTCGATCGATCGCCAATCGATTAAAGTAAGAAGCGCGACCCTTGCGCGTGAGAGCAGCAATGAAAGTGCCAAGCGTGCTACCCGCGTCATCACTCGGCTCGGACAGATCGATGAGTGCTGTGGTTACTGTATCGTCGATACCGTACTCGGATTGTCTTGGCGGGAGAATCAGGGACTCGGCCGAATCAGAAGCTCTCACGCATCCGATATTTGCAAGCGTTGTTGTTGAATGCGATCGGCATGTACCCACTTCGGTCCTGAATGGGAATGAATGAAGTATGGTAGTAGAGTCAAATCGAGACATTTCATTCAGTTTGAAGAAAAAATACTTGCCAGATAATGTCACTCTTTTTTGAAAAAGTACCTGAACGGACCCGATCGAAGAATTGGGAGAGCTTTCCCCTTCCGAAAACTTGACGTGGCCCTGAAAATATTATCGATGATTCCCTGTCTCGATATAGTTTATTATAGAAAACCATTTGCTAGTTGAAACCTAGTTGGTTGGTATGCGCGTTGATTTCCAGGGCAGAAAGGCTTTTGGTACACCCAAAAATCACCATCAATTTATGAGAGAATATTTTACTGCAATCGCTGTGGGCAAAAACCAATTGTTGTCTCCCAATATGTTGCCCAACTGAACCGTTCGTTGCATTCCTTAGACGCCATGACAATATGCTTCAGGTTTTCACGTAACAGACATTGTCATTGCATCTTCTGAAGTGTTAGATACTTTCTGACACCGGGGAGGGGCTAGCAACCTTGTCAGTCGAGACGGAAGTTTTCGCTGATGCATCCGGTTCTCCCACGAGTGTTGTGTAGACGTCCCCGCCGTTGCTGGCGCACTCGTGGTGCGCGTGCAGGACGACCGTAGACGAGAGTCCCTGGTTGGCGCCGTTGAGGAGTCGCGACTGCTGGCAGTCCGTCTCCGATCGAGTGGCACAGCCTGCGACCAAGGCACTGTATCTAACCGGGAGGTAACGATTAAAAAACGGGAGTACGGTAGGCAATAAATTGAAAGAGTGACTCCAAATCATGCCATTGGGTAGAAGGCAAACATCAGCTGGAGAATGGATTAGCAGCACTTCCGAGTGAATAAAAAATTAAAACGCAAGCAAGTTCGTTAAACGGAGATCAAATATTGGTTAGTATTATAAGTCTGCAAGGTCACCTTCGAACTAGCAACATAGGTGAAGAGGTTGGAGTTGAACCAGTCTGTGATAGTCATGGTGGTGTGGATACCGTATGCAAGAGAACGGCTTCTGCTTTGTCTCACCTTTCGATGGTCGTCCACAGAATGCGCGTGCTACGTGCTTCCGATTGAAGAGGATGTATATCCAGGGATTGACGCACGAGTTGAGATTGCCGAATATGACCAGGAAGATTATCGCTTCCTTGCCTATAAACAATATTGTTTTAGTCCTTTTCATAGATTCGAAAAGTTTCCATTTTCGGATACTATTTTTTCGAATTTTCGGATATCCAATTCGAGTCGGAAACCTATAAATTCTACGCGTTATCGAGCCTTTCAGAAAAACATCAGTTCGCATAAAAATGAAAGAACCACTATTCCATCCGGTACCACACATTTTTTTCCATAACTAGCGACATAGTTCAATGGTTCGAGAGATTCTACAGATTTGAGAAGGGTTTTGAGTAGTTCTTGCACGAAAAAAAGCGTCTTGGACATACTGATCATTTCCGGCGAGATGGCCTGGATGATGTTCGTGATGCAGAATGGAGCCCACAGGAAGAAATTGCAGGCGATGATCGTCATCGTCAGCCTCACCGTCTGCGTGCGCTTCCTGCAGGCAAATGAAAGGAGTTGCGAAAGACATTAACTTTATAGTATTTTAGAATTCCTTATATAATAGACAAAGCGATTATTATTCCTCTAAATTCCACGATTCGATTCCTCACCTGTCAAACTCGGAGCTCTGCCTCTTGTGACCACACGACGCCTCTCGCAGCTTCTCGATGTACTTTTGCGTTGCCATGCTGAAATTTCTTGAAATTGGCTATATTTGCGGTTGTCATCATCATACCCTGAAATTGTATCCCATTTCTTTTTTTTCGTGGAAATTTGTTCTTAGAACTCAGAAACTAGAAGTTTATTGCATAACCAAGGGATATTTTAATCGATGGAAGAAACTCACTTATTCTTCTCCACAGACTTCACCATCTTCTCCGGTCGATGGGATCTCCACACTGCTTTACACACCTAATTTGGAATTTATAAATAATAAATTGACAATTATTATCTATAAATTAATTACATTATAATAAAAGAATGCAGCGAGAAACGAGGGAAGGAGCCATGCCAGTCCGTTGAAGAGGAGGATGTAGAAGGTTTTGAACCTATAATAATATAATTATTTTAAAATTCATCCACTTTACCGTACCAAGTTTGCCCATGGCCGTATGTTGTCTTGCACACAGGGAACTTTCTGCCTCTGAAAAGCAACGTTCATTTCTGGTGCAATTTTCATGTAATAATCAAGAAGTAAAAAGGAAAATGTAGTGCTCACGTTTTCGCTCCAGTGTAAGTGGTCATCTGCCACACGAACAACTGTGGAATGGACAGAAGGAGGGCTGCAGCCCATGCGACTGCAGCAAGGCAATTGGGTCGGCGGTAGCGAGACTGACGGAAGTTGTCCAGTGGACGACAAATCGCCTGCACAAATATTTTTTATCCTATTTCAATCCAGCTCCGAAATTCGCCTTTGCGTTTTATACCTATGCAATATATCTTGATTTCCGTTATTTTGACATTTTTGCGCACAACTTGTTCTTTGCATATCGTTCATTTAAATTCCTCCTTCTTCTCACGTCATCTACATCCGCTGAAATTGCACTCGTAACAACTAGTAAGAGGCAATTCCAGAAAAGAACAGGGCATCAAGCATTCATGGACCAGCGAGGATCTTTCCCTATCTCGTTGAGAACAGATGGAGTCGTTCTTTCTCCAGCTGTTTCAGTCCCGTTTGTCAAAAGCAGAGCCTCTTCCCGACTATCTACTGCCTCCGTTCTTGACACAAAATGGTTTTCCCTTCGCTCGCTTCGGCTATTTAGGGGAATGGCTTGCAAAAATACAGATAAGAATAGAAATCCCTCCTGGATAATTGCCTTTCTCAATTACGGAGCTAATAGCGTTTCAGCCCTCAAAAGTCTAGCTTGCCTATTATGAGGACACCACTCTGATTCTTGCCCAAGACAAGGAAAATTTGCAGTACATAGATGTCCAATGTGCTTCGATCTCTGAATGACAAATAAAATTTCATGGGAGCTCATGTTGTTTGAGTAGTGAACCGGTAATTTGAGATATAGGATGTGGAGGAGGATTGGACCGAGCTGACTAATCAACATGCGTACGCGGGTTCTCAGAGCCGGAAACTATCTTGATGACCAACAACTGAGGATATTTGAGCTGTTCGATTATTCATAGTTGTGTGCGGTGAGTGAGAGGCCCGTGCTTAGACAGTTTTTCAAAGAAGTAGGATGGAGACGAGGTTTTCAATCTAGGAGGAAACCTTGCTGAAGGGAAGAGGATGACTCGAATACATTATGTCATACTACGAAGATTTGAAACCCATCGTTCTCTTTGTAATTTGTTGTAAGACCCCCATTGTAAGCAAGTTCGCCCTGGATAAATATGATGTGATGTGATACGAGCGGCATACCGCCCCCCCCCCTCCGGAATCGGGAAAGGGTACGGTAGAAATGGTACGGTACCTGGTATCGATCAGCGGAGATTGCGACTAACAGGAAGGGCGAGGCGTAAAGGGGCACATCTGCAGATAATGGACAGCGCGACAGAGATAGTCTGGGCCGGGGAAGAGGGGATGGGCGATTAACTGAAAATTACTTTGAAAACAGCTTCACGCATCTCTCTACAGTTTATAAAGTAACATCTCGATTAGGTTTCTGGGGACTTTTACAATTCTGTTGTTAGAGTCATTCATTACCGTCAAGCGGGAGCAAAATGAACCATTTGCTATATTTTAGTGTATTTTAGTATAAAACACTATCAAGGACCGCAAACGTGTGAGAGTAAACGAAAAGTCGCAATTTTTCGGATTTGGGCCTTTCTAGTGATTGCCAAGAAGGTGCAGCGAGGAAATTTTCATAGCACATTTCTAAACATCTAAAATCGGAAAAATGTTTTATGGAAGTTTTGGTTGGCAGGCAAGCGCGAAGGAATAATATTCATGCGCATCGAGCTTGCCTGCCACAAAATTTCCATGAACAATTTTTACTCTCACACGTTTGCGGGCCTTGATAGTATTTTATACTAAAATACACTAAAATATAGCAAATGATTCATTTTGCTCCCGCTTGACGGTACTCGTGTTTCGGTTGCCCATCGCTCCTATATTTCGAAAGTTTCAATGCTTCTCACCAGACGAATCTCCGTTCCGAGTGAGAAGAAAGCGAAGAGAAAGTCGGCAGTGCAAGTATGCATCAGTAACAGCTGCAAATATAAGTGTATTATTAATTTAATTAAGTTTTATTGTTTCTCCAGTTTGGTTGCTTCCGTCTGGCTGAGCTTATTCGATTTGCCGATAATGTAGTACCCACTCGGCCCGCAATGAATTTCAGACTAGACCACGCGCTATTCATGAATTCTAGTGGGAAATGGCAGGTATGAATCGCGCCGCTATTTGAATTGCAGAAATGGAATGGTCTATGACTTTCGAAGGAGGCTGGTTTGAGAGATGCTCTCATTAGAGAAACTCGCTCAAAATAAGTGAACCCTGACGCATTACACTTATGAGAAGGAAACTGTCGGAATGAAAGGGGAACAAATTGTATCTCTCGGTTCTTTGGAACTCATCTATAAAAAGTTATTGAGATCATCCGATAATAGTAATAATTTATTTTTCCTCGTCTCATTTCCTTCCTTTACATCCTTCCCCTCCATCCTAATGAGATCATTCCTCATAATCTCACATTACGGGGAGGATAAATGCTCTTTTGTTTTCTTCAAATAGGCATGTGCTTAGATTTAATTTGATTGTTCCATTGCATACTATTCGCAAATGTTTAGCGATAGTGCCCAGTGGCGCTGCTATTGTGCTGGCGTGACTCTTATTTTGCTCACCCCATCTTCTCTTCCTCTTCCCGGAAGAGGGAACGTGACAAATTAATAGATGTCCTATCAATGCGAATTGAAAAATAGAATCGAGATGAGAAGTCGTTGAAAGAGAGAAAGAGAATAAGTGGAAGTGCAAGCATGCATGACGTGTTGGCTTTTGAGTCAGCGCCGTCTCACGCACTCTAAAAACTCTCGCTCAGACATTCAGTATTTGAGACCAATAGTTGGGCGCAGACTAAATACCATAACTTCGAAGCTCCATAATACCTCTATTTTTTTCTATTTCCGTTACGGGATGGTACGGCGAGATATTTCTGCTCGTGAGAATTCATTCCATTTCACTGGTTGAATCTGCGGAGACGACGCTTTGCTTATTTTGCAACAAAACCGGGGTCTCACAACCGAAAACAGAGAAATGAGGAGGAAGAGACTAATGGAGTTTCGGATAGGACGAGTCGACAAGACGAAGGGGGAGAGATAAGGTATTGCGTGTTATTCTACCGACAAATTGACCCTTATACCGTCATAGTCGTCTGAATTTTCTACTGTTGTTCTGATGTTCCACAGAGGCGCTCATCAATGTGACAGGGCGTACCTGAACAGGGCTGAGTCTCCTTCTGGCCACTCGATTCCCTCTGATGATGACAAAGACGAGTAGGAGATTGCCCAGAATGGCAAGGGTCATCGTGATGGAGAGATGCATGACGATGAAGAAGATGTGAGGAAGGAGACCGAATGGACCCATTGGAGGAAGTGGAGGAGTGGCAAGTGAGGTGTTCATCCTGCAAAGTTATATATTCTTATTCATAGTCCATCAGAGAGAAGCGAAAACAAGAGAAAATGAAACGACAGCAATCCATGATAAGTATTAGGCATCGTTGAAATTATTATGAAACACGGTTCGGGAATTGAAGATTAGGAAAAATTGCTTAGATAGATTAGATGGAATAGACAAAACCTTGATAGGTGGAGGACTCACTCAAAAAAGCTGTTTGCGGTGTAGAAAAGATCACTCATTACATAGAGATCAAACAGAGAGCGAACCATGAGAATTGTTCAAAGGAACGGAATTGGATATGCATTTGCGATAAGGACGAAAAAGAAAATGTGCGGGTTGAGAAGCGAGAAGCGAGATACGCTAAGAGAAGATTGGTCAGGTGATCTAGTAACGAAAGGTGTCAATTTCCTACGACGACTCGTGTGTTTCAGCGATTTCCAGTGAAGTGATAACACATCTTAACCAACTTTCTCGATAATTCGATCGCTGAAACGATGGAGAACAAAATAGGGGACTTTCTGAGAAGTTCAGGCACACAAATGACTCCAGATGCGATTTCAAGCGGCTCCTTTGCTTTTGTTGAGTAAACATGGATACGGTCATTGGTCTGCTAGAGATGCACCCAAGAAACAATTACTATTTGGTCGTATAACTAATTATAGATACTGTGTTCGGGAAACTATCCATTTCTAACCAACCATGTTATCTTGAGAGGGGTGCGTGAGATACCGATAGGTGGATGAATAAAACAGTTAGAGCTTTTTGAGAAGGGGAGATTCTAAAAAGGTACCTAATGGGACCTTATTTAGGTACCGAACATCCCTAGCCATACAACGGCGAATATTAAGGAAGTTGTCGAAAGACGTACAAGCTAGTCGGAAAACATGAATAGAAAGAGCGACGTGGTCTTTTAGTTACTACCCAAAAAGAGAGCGAAATGAGCCGTGCCCCTTAGAGGGGCGGTGCAATTGTGAACTGAAATACGAGACCAGAGAACGAAAAAAATATGAAATCTAGCTCGATGAAACCTGCCTTTCCCCCAACGGAAAATAAACGCAGACTTGACAAATGACGAACGAGTGAGAATTAACTCTTCATGGAAAATAGCTGGATTCCCACGCAAACAAGTCCCGCAAGAGAATGGTAGAGGACTGTGAATGTCTGGAAAGGGCGGAGTCCGCGAAATTATACGATGAGAATTGCTTATGCGAGAAAATTGAAGTTCACAACTTTACGATCGGGTTTCCACCGATAGAGAGAGGGGTAACTCCCGGAATAACCCTCCTCATTCGATGAAGAAGAGCTCACTCTTACAAGATTATATCTGGTCATAAAGGGCCAGTAATTCGGGCTAAATGTGCTGTATTCTGCGTCGAAACAGTGAGAGAATTAGGAGGAGTGCGGATGGAAGGAAAGAGTCGAAGAACAAGTAGACATATTGGTTCCCGAGAAGACAAAACATGAGAAACTCTCTAGGGAAAGCCAGTGTGACAAGTGAAACGCAACTATTCCCCCTTACTTCTCGAACTGGGAGTCTAGGTCCCTAATACGTTATGCAGTGAGAGAGAAGTCGATTAGGTGAGGAAAGGCACATATTATATTGTAGGTGGATGAGAGAAATTTGGAGAAACGAGGAATTTCCGGCGTAATCTCATCTCCGAGAAATGCCCCTTCCAGTGCGAAATGACGGGTTGTTCCAACATTAAC
>BTSX01000122.1:0-28578 GCA_036245825.1 Pristionchus entomophagus
GTCTTCCTCCCCTCCCCTCCCCTCTTCCCAGGTCAGATGGACGAGAGAGTGTGGGGAATCGAGAGAGCGCGTATGTGAGGAAGGGGAGGGAAGAGGAAAGATCGTCGTCTCCATTCCTCCTCCTTCTTCTTGCCCGCTCGTTCCCCTGCCAGCCACTCGCGATCAGAGAAGAGCCAAGAGTGAAGGAGAGGGATCAATGAGATGAACAATGGGATGGATTAGATAGGAGAGGGGATGCAAAGTGGATAGTGTTTGAGAGGGGAATAGGGAAATAAAGAGTCTATTGAATCTATCCGTGTTTTCTTGTTGTTCATAGCGTTTAAATGACGGTAGTACGTGAGAATAGATATGGTAACACTAGCGTTAGTTATTCGGCCTGTCGTTGCATTCCGGAACCTCCCTCGCAACCGCGAAATTAGGTGAGGGAAGGAAGTTGCGGGATGCAACGACAGGCTGAATAGTCTACACTAAATTGCACCCCACTTCGCAAAACAGAACTAGCAATGACTCACTCATCTTATCCTTAATCCAGTTTGTCAGGAACGGATGTATGTCTTTTATCGAAAGAAGGGGTGGCATGAATATCTGGCTAGATGAGAAATCGAGGAATGGTTGTGATGATCCGATCGCACTTTCTCCCGTTCCCTTTTGAGGATACGTTTTCATCCCGACCAATCATCCGAACATAGACTGATCCCAGTTCACTGAGAAACAGAAAGTGTCAAAGTGTCTTTCGGGCGAGCTCACGAGCAAACGCACAGAGACGGCATCACCTTGTTTTCCTGCAGCAGATACTATTCGTATTTCTCCAAGGCCATGACTTCGACATGCAGTCGCATAGTACCTAATAAAATAATTTCTGGAGAATCTTCATCATTCGTTGCATGTTCTTCCTTGTCTCTTTCCTCTTCTTCAACCACCGATTCCCCAAACAATGACCCTCCACCAAAACGCTAATGAAGATCCACGCTATTCCGCTCTCACGCTTCATCTTTTGATACCCATAGTGCTCCAAGTAAGGATCTCTCTAATATCTCGGCATTATCAGTCCTCTAATATCAGTGGATCCTCCTTCCTTCCACTTCTGACGCGCGGCAATTAATCCTCCCCCTACCCACCATTAAAAATAATCGTCGATCAACCATCTCATAGAGGTGCTTCCCCCTCTATTTCCCCTATGCCGCTCTGCCCTAGTGAGGAGAGAAAGCGCTCTCCTAATTTCGCCTGCTCTCTCGACTGCGAGAGAAACTAGAGAGCGCTGGAAATGAGGAGAGTCCATCCACAGACCTTGTCCCTTCATCCCAGGAACCTTCCAGATTCCTTTCGAAAAGGAAGCCCCTCTGGGACGACCAATCATCACTGACCTGTTGCTATCTATTCTCCGGCTGTTCCGTTTCTGGCGATCTCTGGTTTTCGGTAGCGACCCGGAAGAGCGGCGCTACCTTTAGAGAGCTCGCGTGATCGAGATAGCCTAGAGAAGCGAGAATGCGCGAGAGAGCATGCGAAATCGAGAGTCCAGGTGCAATTGTCAGTAACTCAACTGGAAAACGTTCAGCTGTTCGTGTTTGTTTGCCTCGTTCGATCCCTGCTCGTTTGCCTATTCTCTAGCCGTACACTTTGGCTAATTGCGCAAGTATCGCTTACCAATACGCCAATCGCCCATATTTTCGACGGTCCCACACAGATACTATCCACATTCTTGTCCTATTGGCTGAGCTCAAAACACAAATGCGAGACCAGAGAGCAGTATTGCCATCGAGAAAGGTGCTAGCGAATAGCTTATCCTTTCACCCACAAATCGGCCCATCGAAGTTCCCCTCACTCCTATTATGCATTCTCTATAATATGTGGGTTTACTACAAATAATTTTCGAGGTCTAGGAAGCATGCTTAAAACGCGTCGTGCCTCTCGTAACTTGCATTCATAGATTACTTCCCATGTGAGGAGAGGGGGGGGGGCGAATAGTGCTCTCCATCTGCTAGTCTGAAGAACATCACGGCTGCTCCTCCCCATATCTGCCCTCTGCTCGCATGAATGCCATGAGAGGGCAGTCTGGCATTAATAAATCCACCCATATCTTCCGCCGTAGGACACCATTAGGGTTGTCATCCTCTCACCTTATATTCTCTTTTAGAACCAGAGATCGGGATAGCATTCAAAACAAAAGAGTCGTTCCGTGTTTAGTGTTATTGTTTTCTCCATTTTGTGAACACTTTTGGCCGGTCAGAGAAAACGTGAAAACGTCTTCCTTCTACATGAGTTGGTCTGGTCTGTCCAGTTTTCGGCCATCTCTCCATTTAGCACGTTCTTCCCGAATAGGGATGCCAGAATGACTCTCTTCATCCCACACACTCCCTATCTGTCGGCTGACGAGATAGCGTGCGCAATGAAGAGATGGATTCTCCCTATTCCCGGCCCCATTTGGGGATGAGTTAATAACAGAGAATTTCGCTTCTGAAATCGACTGATAACCTGCAGATGCATTCATTTCTCACTATCACTCAAATGAAATGTCAAAAGAGCAACGCGGCATTTGACTCCATCAAAAGTACGGCGGATTGTGAACTCAGCGAACTCGGACCTTTCAAGTCTCTTTCGTTTCTCTGTTCAGCGAGAGAGCACGCGAATTGAGGAGAGTTTAAGTCCGCTTTGACCTCGCCCATACACAATGACCATCATCCAAATATCACCTTGGTCAATGCGAAGTTCATCTTTAGTGCATCTATCAATCTGCAAGACTGTACATTTGCTCACCTCTCTCCCTTCTGTCTATTGCAATCGTCTTCATCTTGTGGTTGTTGACCCTTTCGCCAATCCCATTCCCCCTCCCGATTCCCTCCTCATCCGATGCATTCCCTCCCATTACGATCCACACGCCACGTAGAGTTGCAAACTAAGGCAATAATGAAAGACGACGCGGCTCCTAATCCCACGCTATTCTTCTTTCATCATTCCAAGAAGGCACACAATGCTGTCCCCCTCAAGATCTTTCGAACTCATCCTACCGTAATCCCGAGCCGGAAGATTACAGTGCAAAGCCGCCTATTAGGTTATGAAAACTCCGGTCCTCATCTTCCTTATAGGTTCATGTCATTGCACAACTTTGAAGGAAAACGGCTCTACTCCCGGAATTTGGGCAGCTGCGAATGAGCCCACGCGATTGCCCCTGGTCATATTTCAGCGACATTCGACGAAGGGGAGATTCCCCCTCTTCTCCCCCCCCCCCCTCCCCCCCACACGTTCTCCCTCGCACTGTAATGGACACCTCATTAGGACATGCAACAACTACACACTGTCCCCCCACGTGGTTAGAGACGGATAGAGAGCATGAGAGATGGAGAGGGTGCAGACAGCGATTCTCGCTAAACGCTTATTCAATTATACGTAGTTGTCGACGTTTGAGCTCTCTCAAGCACCCCCTTCCTCCCTCCGATGGGGGACAAAATGAGGGAGACTGCCCGCTCATCCCTTGTCTCGTGGATAAACAGGCCCGCCGTTCACCCCCCAGCACACTAGGGAGCGTGGGAAACGAGGAGAGATTAGCGGGGCTTATGACGTCATCAGCATGACCTACGCATCCGAGTGCGACTTCCTCCTGGCTCCGCCCCCCCCCCCCCGACTACCGATGGGGGCGGAGAGAGATACTGCGGTGTATTGCTTCAGTGTCAGAGCAGATGGTTTCCAGCTCTACACTCATATCTCTCACTTTATTTTCCATTGGAGTGCATCATTCGCCAGAAGTTTCCATTTGCGAGAGAGATGTTTACTCCCATTCATCTCCCATCTCATCACGCATGTATCAGTAGTAGATATGGATGCTAATTCACGGATGTGTTTCCCCCCCCCCTCACCACCCCCCCCCCTCCCCACCCCCCACCCCCCCCCCCTCCCCCTCATTCCGGGTGTGTTCTCCTTCCTCTCTGCAAGAGCAGAATAAGAAGAAGAATCATGCAGTTACCAATAGTAATCACTAGCACTACCGTCGTACATATTCCTGTCGCATGTCCACTCACCGCTCATTGGTCTCGCTGCTTGATCTCGAGCTAAAATTAGCGGATATTCTTAGCCGAGACGTTCCGATGGGGACATCCGGTCCCATTGGTCTTCCTTAACTCCGCAAGAGAGACATCGCTGAGATGGACAGGAAACACTCTCAGCAATCAGTGAGAACCACTCAAGTCTGATCATTCCGGATTTGGCGTTCGAAAATGTGCCCGGAAACTTTCGAACCCGGAATGTATCCATATCACATGACGCATGTTATCACTACGCTTCTCATCACCCCCACCCCTCCCCCTCCCCCCCCCCCTCCAGACTCGGGTAATTACCCCATCCCAATCACTCCGATCCCCTGAGGACTACTGCTAAGCCCCCTGTTTTCGGCCCATGCCCTGTCCGAGAAAGTCATCATTGTACTGTAGAGTGCATGCACTCATTCACCAACCATTCCTTCTGTTCGATAGACATTCCATCCCGAGGCCGTCCTCCATACACTTCCTCAATGGGCGGAGTCACAGAGACCGGTGATGACTTGGGACAGTGGCAGCTTCCCCTTCCCTATTCCCCCCCCTTCCCCCCCCACCTCCTCTCCCCCCCCCCCCACCTTCGCACACCTCCCACTAGCTACAGCAGTCCCTGACTCATCACTGCTCTGAATAGCAGTCGCAACGAGTCGTTGAATGCCGCTCCAAATGAATGTCGCTCATATTTTCCACATGCCTACGCACATCTCAGCCATCATCTACCTGTAAAAAGCACGCTCTTTAAGCTGATGATACACATCCTCCTTAGATGATCGTGTGTGTCCCACAGAGGAGTAAAGTACTAGGTGCCGGATATTTCCACACTAATAAGTCTCGATTCCCACGTCGCATCGTTGTCCCACGATGTTAATCAATTGTCTCCTACCGTAGTCTGCTCCTACCGTAATCCTCCTTCGCTGCAGAACCAACATGTCCTCAATCTCGGTGACTCTGGCGAAGCTGTTGCTGTGCGCTGCGGCCTTCCTCTGCTGCATCACCCACATCCAGGTCGGTAATTATCGATCGATCAGAGAGATCAAAGATCATTTTCCAGGGTGTTCCCATCATCGATTCCGACCTCGTCGCGTCCAACGCCGACGTCGACTACTACACTGCCTACCAATACGTACGAATATCCCTCCTGGTTATTATCTCATAAGCATAAACAGCATCCCGGAAGTGTCATGGCGTCATACGTGACCATTAGGAACATTTCTCAAAATTCGTTTCTCAATTATCGCGAGTCAGACGAAAGAATGAGCCGGGCTAATGCGCCTGAAACATCATTACTATGCGGACTCCATAGAGGGAATGTGTCCTGCTGGGTCCCAAGAAAATGACGCAACCGTGTCCCTACCTTAATCCGAATTGATTGCAGCCGGTGTACAGGCAACTGCGAAAGCGCAACAACGCCGAGGTCGTGAATCACCTTCTCAAGAACTTCTCGCAGCTCAATCGATTGGGAGACGTCGGCCGGAAGTAGAGCAACTACGGTAGATACCGTACCCCTCCCCCTACCACCTACCGTACCATCCCCCCTCCACCACCCCGGGAACCACCTATCGATCTCATACACCGTATATCTCACTACCGTACATTCGCGCCAACTTTGCCTCCCATCGGATACTGAATTCCATCCGAGTCCCCATCACTGTCGATAAATCGATAAATCGTTACTCAGTGATATCAGGGAACAGACTCAAACAACCGGCGAATGTAAACAGTCCCTCTATATAATTGCATCCCTGGAGAGTGGAGAAGCACTCTGCTCTACTCAAATCGTGCACTATCTCGGTGATTATAGACAAGATTGTATCCCGTGGAGAAATAACTACCTTGAGCAGACAAACACATAACAAACTAGGGTTGAACACAATAAAATGTATAGAATCGTTGACAAAGGGGATGTAAAAGACTGTTTATCATAGGAGTGCAGATTATACGATTTGAAACATCGCTACCATTGTGAAAATAAATCAACTACGTTGGACCGCGGATTATTCGGCTGTCATATGTCGTGTGTATACTTCGTTTTGGTAACGACGTGTTGCATAATCGAGCATAAACAAGCGAAGTCATCGTTTCCGAGAAACAAATTAGTCGACCTCGTCCGCATGTTTTCTTGTTTCTCTTCTTTCGAGCTTTGAATGATGCCAATTTTCGCCTCATTATGATAATTGAGAGGGGGGACTGAAGACGATGGAAATTGTTGAGTAGGGAGACATATGAAACCCACTATTTATGATATATGAGAGGAAAAGGAAGAGGAGGAGTTCGGATGAGTCATCGGAGATAATATTCACCCAACTTCACCATGCTCAACCCAGACATCTTTGAGGGAGAATACGATAGGCCATAATCTCCCTGAATCCCTGATGCACATAATTTTCCACCACTAAAGATTAAAGACTATTAAGACTAATCTGCTAATCATTATATCTATGCAAAAGAACAATGTGGGCTATCATGTTTTGTTATCTATTATTCTACTAGAATATATTTTGCTTGTGCCAAATCTCGAGAGAAATCAGCTTCGAGCTTCTCATTCTCGGTTACCGTTTGGAGGAAAAAAACATTGGGTAGCTCGCATAAGACTGACGCGATATTGCTGATCGAGTAGGCAGATGCAAGTAATTATCATTGGATAATGGAAAGTAAAGTGTCGTTAATAAATAGCGAGTCGACGATCAGACGTCAGAGCAAAACATCACCGTAACCAATAGTCGGCACGTGTGAATGTTTCAAATGACACATCTGTATCCATCGAGTCACGTCATCATTAAATGGCAATACAATAAAAATAAATAAAATATGTAAAACGGATCATCATTTTGCAATCCTTTGGCGACAAACGAGTTGATTATCCATATTTCGAAGGAAAAAGTCCAAAAAACAATGTCTTCGCTGCAGCAGCAAAGACGTGGGACGGCGCCGCTCAAGTCATCCGCTACTGCTAATTTATCGCATCATAACTATGAAATTTATCATACTAGAATCACAATTATATGCCCTTCGTTATCAGGAGTAATTTATTTGCTTCTCTGTGTCGTATGGTCATGCTGGTTAAATCTGCAACGAATGACAATTATCGTTTTTTCTCGGGTGTCCCTAAAGGACGGTCACGGCCGACGGCCAAAATCGTTTTTCGTGTTTACCATTAATGACAGCAGTGTCTACGGTTCTGATTCAATCCCTTACGGCACTAGAAGCCGGCTCGCCGGCTCGACGGCCCTAAAAGACGGCCCATGGCCCTAACGGACGGCCCTACGGCTCATTTTCTTGTTATTCAACGCCCCTGCGGCTCTCAGCCGTGTCTACGGCCCTGATTCAATCCCTTACGGCCCTAAACGACGGCCTGACGGCTTAACGGACATAAAAGACGGCCCGTCGGAACATTCAATTGGAGAATCTAAAATTTATTTATTGATTAGATTGTCGTAAAAACAACGTCTTGTCGATGTGCGACATGTGGCAAAATGTGGAAAAATAGTACCAGAACAAAATACTAAACTACCAACCTGTGGAGTTGAGTTGAACGACATGCGTTCACTAATGCGCCGCGGCTCTTGGTCTTTTGGAAAGACCTCTGAAAGAAAATGAACAAAAATGTGTTTCTAAATTCCAAATAAGCAGGATCACATGTAAAACAGGTGGAAATGAAGAAGAAATATTATGAACAGCGCAATGAAAGAAGCCTCTTGGTTGCTGGAAGGACAAGCAGCTGCTTTTACTGGAACGGAAAGTTGAGGCCATGTGCAATTTAAGAGATTCCATGAAAGTGAAGTATTAGAACGAACGAACCATCAATTATCGATAATAATGGGTATTCATTATTTGGCTCACATGGCCTCTCAACTCTTCCTATTTCTCGAAAATGCTCGAATGAGTCTCGATACCTCCTGCGAATCACAATACCACATATAGATGTTCATTTTCGAAGTTGGTTCTTTCACTTACACCCTCTACAAGCATATCACACAATTGTGATCATTGACGCAATCCCGTTTCTCCTTTTCTTCAATGCGGCAGACGATGTGGTTTTTTTGGAGGAAGAAGAGCAAATTTATGCTTGTCGTACATGTTCACACAACGATCACAAAATGGTGGTTAACTCTAATTGTTGTCTTTTTTTTCTCGTTTTGCTTGAAGTTAAAATTAAAGCTAGCTCATCGAAGAATTGCACCATTTATGACCGGCATTAATAAGAAACACGTAAACGGCATCAAACTATTATCGGGGTGAACCTCTCCCGGCACTCATGCTGGATGCCACAATCATAGTTGTTTCTGGCCCTTTCCGAAATTTGCTCGAGATAAACTTTCGATGTTCTGTCGTAAGCATGAGAATTATCAGCGCGTTGAGTGCAGGGTGAATTGAAGAGAAAGGAACGAGGCTGAAAGAAAAACAAATTTAACAACTTTTGCATGATAATAATTTATTATCATGCAAAAGTTGTTAAATTTGTTTTTAAAAATATATTATTAATAATAAACTAGTTTTTAATAATAACTACAACAGCAGAAAATGTTTCATATTCCAGAGCTTTAAAATCAGAATTGTACATAATTATTATCCCTGCTAACCTGATCAGCAAGTCTGGAACGGGCGCAATGAGCGCGATTTCGAAGATTAAACCAGAAGAAAAATTAAAGATCAATGGATTAAATGCCTCAATTTTAAATGATTTCACCAACGTTCGTTTCAACGATTCTAAGAGAATAATGAACAAACCTGTACACTTAGTATGAATATTCGCCTTCTGTGATTCCCAATCGTCTTCTGGGATAGTGTCCCGTGATTTATTTTGTAGTGAATAAAGTATGCACAAGCGGCGATTAATATCAAATGTATCAACGAAAGAGTCGAAGGTAGACAAATTTGCATCGTCTCCCCAACACTTAACTGAAAGTTGATCATGACCACTAAAATTAGAAAAAAAGGATAAATGCACATTCGGACCGATAGTATCGCTCTTACCAGCTCTTCAGCTCATTGATTAGTTACTCGAAAATCCCAGAGAAGGATGAATACTTTTTGCAACCGATAAGGATGCTTATGCTCAAAAGAAACATACATTTATAAGCTCCATATTGCACCCGATTGAGTAGTCGCAGTAGGCCATTCCACAACAAAGAAGTAGAAGTGGAGCCACCACAACCGGATGCTCGATAATCCACAAATTTCTGTAAAATTGTTTAAAATGTTTTTTTTCGATTGTCGAGGTTTAAATGACGAAATGTCTTTGAAGACTGCATTGCTAATCCTACGCATCTCAGACGAATTTACGAATAGTTTTAGGTCAATGCGATGTCTAGGATCGCATTGACCTAAAACTTCAACTTGCCTCGTGTTAGAAATCAAAGCTGCTCTCCAAAAGCAAGAGTACGTAATTGTGACTAGTTCCGCATAGAAACATACGCACCAAGTGAGCCAGACCACTAGGTCAGGACAAATTAGATGTTTCCCATTGCACTTTTCTTCCGCGAGATCAAATGGAAACCGCAGCCCCGTCTAATCTACTTCAAGAACCTTGGTACAAGTCGTCATGCATCCTGATGTATAAGAGGTCCATCAGCCCGGAATTACGGCAATAGAGGATTGTGTCAACTTTGTCGTACCACTGGAAAGAAAATATGAGCAACATTCAGAAAGATGCAGTCGGTACATATTATTATAGCTGTACATTTCAGAATGTTTTTTTTAAATAACGTAACATAAATGTGAACGTGAACTCACCGTGGCCAGGAAAATGCCCATGAATGCGCAGCACGAATGATCAATGTGACTATCTTGTAGAAACAACAGCCATGATCAATGTGACTATCTTGTAGAAACAACAGCCATGATCAATGTGACTATCTTGTAGAAACCAGTCGTGGACGGGTTTAGGAGTACCGTGAGAACAGAAATCGTAGTTACGTGGTGTGGTCAGGGCCGTACGTAATCCCCGGCCCTTCGCAGTTATGGTGAAGTGCACGCGGAACGTTTATTTCGGCGAATTTTTGAATTTCCGTCAAGTTCTCTAATAAACTCGTGTTTTATTGATTTTATTCGCTTCTATTTAATTTCAATAATGTTCACAGTAATGCCTAGCATCGTTTTCGCCTGAATCGAAAATTCGCCGAAATAAACGTCCCGCGTGCACCTCACCATAACTGCGAAAGGGCCGGGGATTACGTACGGCCCTGACCACACCACGTAACTACGATTTCTGTTCTCACAGTACCACTATGAACAGGATCGCATTGAGCAAGATTCCGAGCACTCATAAATTATTTTTTTTTTTTCTATTTTTTCTGAAAATTTATTTACTTTGCGAAAACATGAGTACTAAGTAAACATGCTTTTGAGAGAAACATCAAAAGCTCCCCATTCCCCAATCTTTACCCGAGTCACTATCCCGCCTTTAGGCGTCACTGTACCTGTGGAAAGCCAGAGAATACTGGCGAGAATGTTGATTTCAGGCAACCAGGGGTCCTTCAAGGCCGAGTCGTTGATGATGCCTTAGCACCTTCGCACTAGTGTTTGCTATTCAGATTTTGGAGTGAGCCCGAATAGCTGAGACTGCTTCATACCGGTTTTAGAAGTTTCCATTAGATGAAATGCTTGCCGTGCGAAGTTGTGAATTTACACCTGTCTGCGTTCTTTGCTAACGCCCGAGATCGAATCAGAACCGAAGACACTATTGTGAGCCGTTTGATAATGGAAAACACGAAAAACTATTTTGGGCCGCTGGCCGTGCCCGTCCTTTAGGGACACTCGGTAATTATGCTCACGAAAGCTCATTGTTCCCCTATGCGTAACCTTATCAATAAATAAGATAGATTTGTATTCCTCATTCACAAAAAACAATCACTTACTTGACTTCCTCATGCAATTCTCGAACATAATTGTATGCATCTACGCAAAATATTGACGTAATCACATTTGCTCACTTATCTTGTGCTCTAATTTGTTTATTTATGCAGATTGAGTGCAAGTAAGCCATTCGCCATAGAAGCAATAATGTTCGACTCGATGAAGGGAGTTGCACGGAAATCTTCCTGACAGGAACCAGGAGGTGAAAGGGAATGGCCGCCACCCTGCAGAGATCAAAGACCACATTGGTGAGGGGGATTCCGGAGCCGTCGATTAGAATCCGGACAGGGAATTCCGGCACACCTCACCTCCATCGCAGCAATGCGCTGTCGCTAACGTATTCCCGCCGTTACCGTACCCTCGTCCCTCCCCATCCCCATCTCAATCGATCGATGACGTCATCAGATCGAAAGATTCGCTCCATTGTCCTCATCGATAAGCGAACAGAGAACAAGGGACGCTAATTGCATTCAAATCGCCCTCTCAGGTCACATTTGCATGCCATCTGATGACGTTGAATGGGAGGGGAGGAGGGGGTGATCCCTCCATTCCCTCCCTCCCTCGAGTCGCCTCTCGGTCGCCGTCTCTCTCCCATCAAGACATGGACACCGACGCCGCTGGCCAGACCACTCCTGCCACGCCGGAGGAACCCGAACAGATACTGTCGTTTTCTATTGTGATCCTTGTAACCTGACGCCAACAATGTACCTTGATCTTAGTTTGTAGTTTGTAGTTTGATCTCTGATCTCTGGTTTCGACCCAATCCCTCGCTGGTTCCAGGTCACGGTGACGATGCCCGCCATCCGCTCCTTCCCCGACGCCCGACCCTGCAGCATTCTCGTCAGTGAGGGCGACCACAAGCGTGAGTGTCAGAGGAAGAAGGGGACTGTAGTTTGATCCTTGATCTTTGTAGTTTGATTTTTGAAGTTTGGTCGTTTATAGAAGTAGGGTGAGGAGGAGGGGGGGGGTGTAGAGGAGTGGAGTAGGGTGTATCTGAGGAGATTTAACCTCTCCGTCTCCAGTGTATGTACTTGCTCTTCTCTCCCTCCCTCGAGTGCTGCTTGTAGTAGACTGTAGTATGTGATCTGATCTTTGTAGTCTGTAGTTTGATCTTTGATCTCTTGCAGTGTACTCTCCCGTCTTCCCTCACTCTCTCTCACTCGACTCCTGCGAGGGAGACGCCAAGGCCGCCACCATCGAGTTCGCCCACGACACTGCCATGCACGTGGCCGGCCTAGAGGTGAGTGATCTTTGATCTCTGGACTTTGATCTTTGATCTTTGACCCCTCACAGAAGCTGCAGTCGTCGGGCGACTTCCTCCAGACTCCACCCATTCCTCTCTACCACGCTCACGTCCTCTGGGCGTACACACTGCGTATCACACGCGTCAAGGGTGAGACTTACAGTATGTAGTTTGTAGTATGAAGTGGCATCGAATCGGACACCCTGACTCTCCTCAATTCGCACGCTCTCTCGTCGATCAGAGCAAAGCCGAGAGTATTGAGGAGAGAGTAGTGTTGCATTTGACATCAATAGTGAGTTCCGAGCTGCTAGGGATGATGGTACGGCATGAAGGAGTTGTCTAGTGATGACGTAATCTTTGTAGTCTGTAGTTTGATCTTTGATCTCTGCAGACCAGAAGTGCTCGCTGACACTCGTGAGCATCGGTCCGCACCTCGGATTGGACAACTCGGAGAAGAAGGGTGAGGAGGGGGAGGAGGAAGGGGAGGGGGAGGAAAGGAAGGATTATGAGGAGGGTAGGGATGATGCAACCGACGAGATGCCATGAACGAGCAATTCATTTGCACATATCTTAGTTTGGTTGACTGCTCTGCTAAGCAGTCATAGATCCTTGTGATTACCTCGCGATGACTCAATCTGTTCCCTCTCAGGTTCCCTTGGCCGCAACGCCCCTTCTGGTATGTGCATGCCGCGTGTGCTGGGTGCGAGTATCGCCATTCTGGGAGGAGGAGAGGAGAAGGAGGAGGGAGAGCGAAGTGAGGGGGGATAGGGATGATGCAATCATCTCACACTCCATCAAGCGATCATCGTAGGACTAGGATATATGCCATTAGCGCTACCAAATGGGAACTCGACCCTCCTCTGTTCGCATGTTCCATACATACTTTCTCTGATCGATGAGAGAAAATGCGAATAGAGGAGAGTCGCTTCCGCTTTGGCATCTGTAATGGTCATTCTTGATATGATGTCCATGAGGTTGAATAGAGATACAACTCATTTGCAATTAGTGGACCATTGACTAGATCTGACTATGAGCAATCCTCATCGTAAGTCATCCTCTTGATATATTGAGTAGGAGACGAAATGAATGTCTTTCCAAGTGATGACGTCACTCCTTCCAGTGGATCTCTCTCCCGACCGGGGTGGCTCCCTCGCCGCCAAGAAGCAGTTCAATCCAGAGAAGCTGCAGGCACTCGCAGGTATACGGTAGTATTTATCTCCGACCTTTGGTCTCTTAGCTTGATCTTTGATCTCTGTAATTTGATCCTTGATATCTCAGGTGGCGGAGACTCGCTCGGATTCCGCGTTCGCATCCTCATCGGCCGCTCCTACTTCGCGCTCTCGAAGCTGGTCGATCTCAAGGAGTGAGTACCGTATCCCCATGAGATCACGAACTGATCGATTTAATATCTACCGTGTCTGCAGCATTATCACGAACTGATCAATCCATCAATCAATCGATATCAGGTCGACCACCGTATCCGGCCAGGCCGAGGGCATTCTTGGCCTGATTGTGCGCGGCGAGCGTCCGCCCGGCTACGACTGTGCGATTACCGTATCCGAGGTAGGTACCGTAACCCCCGTAGGTCACGATCAATCGAGCCAGAGTACGGTAGAGCCATTGCAAGATGCTTGATCTCATCTGGAAACATGATGCAATATTGGGAGGATCATTTGTGATCTGTCAATGATCTTTGATATCTGACCCAATCTCTCTTCTCAGTCCGACGTGCCCGGTCCCACTCTCTTCTACGTGCACAAGGTGGCCTTTGGCAGCATGAGCGACGCCTTCAAGGTGGGTGTGGTTCAGTCCAAAATCATGCCTGCTTAGTCTTGGACTTATTCCTGCCTTGGTTACGGTGTTCGAGCAGTTTTTGATCAGTTTGTTGCACTAGGCTCATGTGGTTGCTACTGAGATGTATAATTGCTGCTAATAACTGCTAATTAATTAATTAAGTTTAACTAATAACCATCTCATTTACAGGTGGCCTTCCAGACGGGTCACTCGTACGAGGATCAGATCCTGATGGTGACGGGAGAGCCACGCTGTATCGTCACCGCCCTCACCACGGAGGATATGAAAGTGGTGAGGAGGGGGGGGGGGGGGGGGGGGGGGGGGAGAAAGACTCTCCTCAATTCGCGTGCACTCTCGCCTGTTAGAGAACAACAAGAGAGCACGCGAAATGAGGAGAGTCGATGCTCGATTGGTCATCACTACTCTATCGCAGGTGATTCCTCTCGTCTACGGTCTCTTCGCTCCGCTGCCCGAGAGATGGCAGCGTGTCTCCGTCCTGGGCCGCACCCTCTGCAGACTATTCAAAGTGAGGATGGGTGATTTTTGGTCTCTGGTCATTGATCTTTGATCTCTGATCATTAATCCTTCGTCTCGGAGCTGATCTGCAAACTCTTATGTGATCTTTGCTCTTCTTGGCTCATGACACACGGTGCTGCCTATACATAAGCGATTCAGTCCAATTTGGTTTATTCCAATTATTGCATGACGTAATCATTGCATTGCAGCCCGACCTCATCAAGAGCGTGCTCTTCCCGCAGTGGGAACGGGCCATCTGCCAGCAAGCTCTCGCCCTTGACGTACGTTGGTACTCTGATGGCAGAGACGCGGCTAGAGATGACAAATCAGGAACTTGACTCTCCTCATTTCGCGAACTCTCTGATTTCTCTGATTTTCTCTACCAAATGTTTCGAAATCGAGAGAGTCGTTTCCTATCTCTTCTCCCCTTCAGAAGGCGGACGACGCCTCCTTCTCTGCCATCTTCCGTCTGCTCACCATCATCTGGTCCTGCCCCTACGCTGCCATGCCCGTCGCCAAGAGAGTCGCCATCGGAGTCATGGCGGATATGGTGAGCAGAGGGGTACTGTAGGATGGCAAACGGTAGGGTACTGCAGGATGGGTACGGCAGAGTACTATAGGATGGGATACGGTAGGGTACTGTAGGATGGGTACGGCAGGGTACTATAGGATGGCAAACGGTAGGGTACTGTAGGATGGGTTCGGCAGGGTACTATAGGATGGGATACGATAGGGTACGGTAGGTTCGGGCAGACTACTGTTGGGTACGATAAGATAATGAATCATGTTGCTGTGTGTTTCAATATGTTACGGTAATCAGCAATAATTGGATCGATTAAGGTGCACCTGAAGTCTACCGACGACTCGTACCTCAAGCTGATCGCTGATACAGTGAGTTACTGTAGCTGACAAGGGTTGCAGGATCGGTTTTGGTCTTACCGTAATATCGGCCTAGCCCTAGAAATGAGAGACATGAGAGACCGATCCTGCCGCCCTACTGTAGATTTCGATATATGATCAATATTCCTGATTACTGTAGTGTAGCCACTCGTTCCTACCCTGAAACCAATGGATATCTCTTGAGGTGATTCCCTCGTTGGGCGACCTCGGCAAGACTGTGCACGTGGAGCCCATCTACAATTCCATGGCTAACGTGAGTTGATCTCTTGATCAAATATAAAAGATCTCCGCTATTTCAGCATCTCGCCATGGTGTCGTCGGTGCGCAAGACGGGTCTCGCCACGAAGCACTTGGAGTGGAATTGATCTACCGATCTACAGTATCCCTCCTCCCCTTACCATACCTCTCTATGAATCTCCTCTCGTTTGCATTGTCTAAAGCCCACGATACGTCTTCCACCTAATTCGTACTTATTCCTGATTCTGCCTGCAATCGATAACATGTCTGGCATAAATTTGTGTACTCCCTGCAGTTTCCGCAGTGCAAACAACAAAAAGAAAGAATCTTGACATACATAGATACTGGGGGGATGAGTGCTCGCTCTCTCAACAGCACGCGCTTAAAGAGGCGGAGCCTGCCCTCAGTGTCCAAGCGCGAGGTATAGCCTGCCCTCTGCTCCTCTCGGCAGTTTTTATAATGGGGGGAGAGGGGAGAGGGAGAGGGCTCGCGGAGCCTGCCCTCGGTGTCCAGGCGCGAGGCTCGCAATCACAGTACATAATGACGCGCGCACGTGTCTCTCTAACGCGCTTCAAGCAAGCTAGGAACGATGGTCCGTACCAAGCAGATCGCCCGCAAGACGCCCTGAGGAAAGGCTCACCACAAGCAGCACGCCACCAAGGCAGCTCGCAAAATTGTCCCATCTTCCGGAGGAGTGATGAAGCCCCGCCCATACCTTCCCGGTACCTTGGCTCTCCGTGAGATCCGTCGCTACCAGAAGTCGACCGATCTGCTCATCCGCAAGCTCCCCTTCCAGCGTCTGGTCCGCGAGATCGCCCAGGACTTCAAGACCGACCTCCGCTTCCAGTCGTCCGCCGTGATGGCCCTCCAGGAGGCCGCCGAGGCTTACCTCGTCGGACTCTTCGAGGACACCAACCTGTGCGCCATTCACGCCAAGCGAGTGACCATCATGCCCAAGGACATCCAGCTCGCCCGCCGCATCCGTGGAGAGCGTGCTTAAGCCGCAAACCTGAACCCAACGGCCCTCTTTAGGGCCACAAATCTATTCCAAAACAAGTTGAAGTTTGAAATAAAGCGATAAGCTTCCATTAGGGAGCCAATGACTGAGGTCAGGCAATCAAATAATCGAGATAAACCGTGGCGATCTCAAAGCCATTTGATTTTTATTCCCAATTGGGGGCGGAGTCTGCCCTCGCTGATCGTGTGAATATTCCTGTTTACAACCCTGTTGTCGAGTGAGGGAGGCGAGGGTCTTCCCCTCTGGCAGTTTTGCAGACGGAACGATTTTGGTGCGAATTTTTAGCAATAGCTGGCGCCTACACATGGAAACCGATCTTCTCGAGAGTAAGCTCATTCCGGGGCAAATTTTCGGCACTTTGCCTTCGCTTTGATGTCTGATTAAAAGTCGATGGTCATCACAGCGCTATCATCTTCCATACTTCGTTCATCGCTGGTGAAAATCTAGAATAAACACGTGTAATTTCCCAATTAAATGTTAACGGCCCCTGCGTCATAGCGGATATGGTGAGCAGGGGGTACTGTATCTAGGATGGGATACGGTAGGGTACTGTAGGATGGGATACGGTAGAGTACTGTAGGGATAAGGCTGACTACTGTAGGATACGGTCGCAAACCTGAACCCAACGGCCCTCTTTGCATCTCCTGCCGTAATCTATTCGCATGGCCTAGTTCTTCTCTCACTAGTCAGCCATAACATCTTCTTAGCTCATCTCAGATCATTCAGTCCTCTCTTTCACTAATTTAGTGCTATCTCCTCATCCATCTCATGTCCAATGGGTCAATGTACCTCCCTCTCTCCCTTTCTTCATTTTTCCTATTCTCTAGTATATCTCATTGCCAAATGCCTTACGGACTTCATCAGACCACTCTTTTGCCCATTATTTCCTCTGTATCATACACAGTTATTGATAAATTGTATTGTACGAACCAGATTCAATTTACAAATCATTCATTGCAATCTACGAAGGGGGCAGGGTAGAGGAAGAAGGGAGGGAGGGGGGGGAGGGGGAAGGGGGTAGGTCACATTCTCTCTCCCTGGAGGGCCGCCCGTAGCTGAGTCTCGTCCCTTCTCTAGACTTTTCTTGCACAGAACCAGCAGAGGAGCGCATTTGGGACCCTCGATCACCTGCAGAATGACAATCAATTAGTTAAGTCCAATCCAGCCCATCATTATCACCATGACCCATCGCACTCCCCATTTGTCCTACCGTACCTTCTCCTTTCCGTTCCATCCAGCCGTAGCACGTTCCTTCGCAGTGTTGATGTTGCCGCACAGCTCGTGAGCACCGTCCTGCAATCGTTATACCACAACTGTCATCTAGATACCGTAATCTAGACTACCGTATTCGATTACTACCGTATACCTTGAGGATGCAGGGGGTGCAGTCTCCCACGTGCACTGGCACGAATCCATCAGTCTTCGATTGAGAGTACGGACGCCACTGGTAGTTGAGACCCTCCTGCAAGGGTTACTGTAGTCAGAGGAGGTACGGTAGGCACAGTAGCCCCAGTCTAGCGTACCGAGCCGGGAGGAGGAGTGCACAGCATCTGGAACGATCCGATCTCTTGGCCAGAGTTCTCCTGGTTGTTCTGACCGAATGTCGCCAGCACCTTAACACAATCGATATCAATCACTGCTGTCGTACCCCCCCCCCTAAACTCCCATTCTACCGTACCCAATCGTACCTTGCCAGCCTCATCGGGGTAGGCTCTTCCGAACACGGGTTCACCGTGCTTGTACCACAGGGCGACGTACTGGTTCGACTTGCCTCCATTGTCTGTCGTGAGGGGACGATTGTCGGCCTGGAAGAATGGGTTCTGTCGGAGAGAACGGGTACTAGTGATGGTATTCCAATCGCCAAATCGAGAATGAACCAGTGATCGGATTTGATAGAGCTTAGAATGAGAGGTGACAATGAATGCGAACGTGTCCTTTGAATCACTTCATTTTGATTACTCTTTGTCCCATATCATTCAGAGTTCGATCGAAGCAAAGGTCTGGTTCATTCTCCCTGATTCTTTCACAGCACACCGAGTGCGTCGTGTGGTTCCCTATGATAGCCGCATTCTCCCACAACTCACCAGCATGGCTGCAGGCGGGAAGGGATTACGGTACTTGGTGTCACACCAGATGTCATCGTAGGTCATCACTCCCGTGGGAGGAGGAGACAGAGTACGGAAGATGCCGAGAAGGTTCTGAATGTGACCAGATGATCAGACTGTGATCAGACTACCGTATCCCTCCCCCTTCTCACCTTGGTATCTCCTCCTGCACATCCCTCGCTCTTGCCCGCATTGCCGACCTTGGCCTCCTCAACTCCCAGATCGAGAAATCCGAGAAGATCCTTGCCGTCCTGCAAGGAACATGGTATACGGTGTTCTCATCGATCTACCGTATCCCTCCTCAACCGTACCTTGGTCTTCATCATAACGGGAGTCGATTGTCCACAACGGACGAGCTCGAGATCCTTGCGTTGCTCGTCACGAACCTTCAGTGGAAGCCATTGGTACCTGAGAGAGATCGATTTAAAGCATCACTACCGTACCCCCTCGCTGATCAATATCCATCACTACCGTATCCCTCACTCACCAGTATCCGTTGCTGTTGTAGTCACCTTTGTAAGTCAGAATTTGAATCTGACCACCGAGATCACGCTTGCCCGTGAGTTCCACCTGCAACGTACTGTATCATACAGTATCCTGGACAGTCCACCGTACCCCTCCCCTTCCCTTACCGTACCCCTCCCCCTACCGTGCCTCTCCCCTCTCTCCTACCCTACCCCCTCCTTTCCCTCTACTGATCCTCGTCCCTACAGTACCTTTGAGTAGGCGAAGGAGCACTCGACGACTCCATCGTTGTTCCAGGCTCGCCCGTGCACCGGCTTCCCGAACTTGTACCATAGAGCCACGTACATGTTCTGTTGGGCAGGAATACGAACCTGAAGAGATGAGGGTTACGGTAGATGGAGGGAGAGGGGAGGTGGGGAGGGGGGGGGGGGGTCTGGAAGGAGGGGTCCTCACTGGATCGTCGGGGAAGGGAGTGCCGATCTCCTGGAATGCCCACGAGTCCTCTTTGGCAGCTGGCATGGCGACTCGTCTCTGCTTTCGAATGAAATGGAGGAGAGGAGCCTTTTATACTCCCCCGAGAGCCTCATTTGACGGCCCCGATTCAATAACGAAGGGATTAGAAAGGACAATCCATCGCATTTGACTGGCAATGTCAAACTCAATCAACGATGAATTAGCGTAGGCGAGTGGTCGGTGAGGGAGAATACCGGAGCGGATGCGAACAGTCCCGCTGACGCTAATCTGTACGCTTATATCTTTATCCTTATGCAACTAGTATGTTTATAGCATTAGACACATGATGTCAATTGTTTCTCCGTGTTAGGTATTGAACTGTATCGCTAGCCAAATAGATTCTAAACCGTGGTGAAATAATTACCTTGAGCAGACAGACAAACTATGGTTGACCACTATAAAATGCGTAAAATCACAAACAAAGGGAATACATAATGAATATTCATCATAGGAGACAACGCATTACAAGATGTGAAACATCGCAAATCGAAGAAACGTTGGATTTAAAGGGACTAATAGTATGAACTGGAAATGAAATCAATTACTGATTCTTAATCAACAAAGGAAAAGGGGGAATAGACAGGATAATTTAGTGAGATCTCAATAATCGAGACAAAGTGCAGACTACCGTATCCCTCGTCGCACACTCTGCCCCACCGTACTTCTACCGTACTCTCATGCGTTTCTCAGCTTGGTTCGCAGGGTGAGGATCTTCTCTCTGTCCTCGTGAGCCAACTGCATCAACTCCTCCTCCGTCAGATTCATCACCTACAAGAAGAAATCATGAGTCTGACCCCACTCAATGCCTACCGTACCCGTGAGAGTTCTACCACCGTCAGGCAGGCCATATTCGCTCAATCCTACCGTACCTGGAGCAGTAGATTGGCGTTGTCCCTCTCCGAGTCCGAGTATCCTCCACTCTGCACTGGCTGCGGAGGCTGCTGCTGCTGAGGGGGTGGCGGGCCTCCCCTACCGTATCCGGGCGGCGGTGCACCGTAGTTGGGAGGAGGAGGGCCACCGAAGGGAGGAGCACCGTACCCTCCCCCGCCCCCTCCTCCTCCTTGAGGAGGCATGCCGTGGTAGGAGGGACCACCACCAGATGGAGGAGGGCCACTCGAGGAGGGAGGAGCCATCGGACGGGCTGCAAAGAGAACAGAGATTGGATCGAGAAATGGACATGCTCTTTGTAGTGCAGACTAATTTTTCGCTTTTCAGTTGACACAGGTTAACGCCTGCTGTTAAACTGCGAAACAATGATATATCCTGCTAAACATCAGTCTCTTTCCAGGAACTATTACAGTGGGCAAACAACCGAGTCCCGAAGGAACGCCTGGAGACTGGGAGGGGGAAGAAGAGTGAGGGAAGAGACGCGAGCCAGTTCGGAGTGGGATAAGTTTCAAAAATAGACCAAGTTCGAGAGTTATGAAAATTTGTCAGTTATAATAACTATTTCGCTATACCGTTTCTGCCTTCCTCTCCTTCTCTCGTCCCTAAAGTTCTCATCAGACGAAGCGGCTCGAAATACTCACAATGTCCTCCGAACTGCTGCTGCGGCGGCATCTGCTGCTGGTGTTGCTGCTGCTGCTGCTGAGAGGGAGCAGAAGGCACGTGGAAGGGCCCCGCGCTGGACATCGGCTGCTGCAAGGTCATCTCATAATTACATTTTTCGTTATTATATAAATTACTTTAGTTACTTTCGTTCTCAACCACAGGTTGATTCGCATCTAGGACTGCTAAGAATGTCTAGAGGTGAATTATCGAGGATGTGATCTAGAGGAAGTCCGAGATGAACAATCAAGCAAATCTCTTTTTGGGCACGAATCCCGTTTTCTATTGTAAAGAGGAAACAAATCACAAGAGCATCGTGATCAAAATTTGCAAGTAATATTCATTCAAATAAATTGCATTATTAATTTAATTTGTATTTATCCTCACTTCTCTGTGCAGCATGGTTATGGCCACCTGCGGGTCGACGATTCGCATCACGACTTGAGCCTGTAACCAAATTTATCTTCCTTTTTCTCCATTTGTCCCCCGTTAGTAACCTTCATTATTTCACAAGGGTTAAAGCAAGTGCTCCGTTGAGTACAAGCAAATTACGAGAATAGTCCTCCAATACTACCTCCAATACTACTGTTTTTTTTTCTCAAAAAGGCTTCCCTTTCCGCAGGTTCAGTGGCAAACAAATGTGTGCACTGGCATCACCCATTCTTAGGAGTCAAATCAGACTGCCCCCTCTCTTTCTCTCTCTCTCCCTCCGCCTGTTACCTGCAGCAGGGCGTACGCCAGCTGCGGATTCTGCAGCAGCATATTCTTGGCCTCCGTCGGATTGCTCATCACGATCTCCTGCGAATACAACAAAAATCAATTTAATTATAATTAATGTTATCATCCAACAGGGTATCGGGAGAGGGCAATAAAGCCAGATCATAACAAGTAATATTTAGTGTATATTTGCTTCCCGGATTGTGATCCAAAATCCCCGACAGTGAGTGGGAACTGGAATATCTAACGAAGCTGTGTAGCCTTTGAGCATCTAACGTAGTTATTTTAGCATTTAAATGTAAAATAAATAAACATGCCTTCATCTGCTTCATCAGATGGAACATCTTCTCGGGCGGCAACGATGCCACAGAGCGAGAGATCGCCTGACAATTATTGATTAGCCTCAATCGATTTCACTTCTGAATCAACGTTGTTCTTCTCCTACACCGAATACCCGTAGATTGTCCATCTATCGCTTCACTGGACAAGAACCATTTCAAACTAAATCTCATTTTCATCAACTTTTCTGTGCTTTGAGCGACTTCAAGTTTCAACAGCTTCTCGTGAGACACAGTGGTCTAGTGAGAAGAATGAAGAGATTGTGACCATCCGTCTAGTAGGGATGCCAAAACAACACCCAATTCATTCCAATGAGAATGATTCCAACCTCGGGTGCATCCTTGGCCTCGACTTCCTTCCCGTACGGACTCTCCTCCGGTTGCATCACCACCACGTTGTGCTCGCCGTCTCCCTGAAGGGGTACGGTATGATTACACGTGACCTACCGTGAGTACAGTAAGGACCATTGCGACATCATAGAAAGGAGAAACGAGTTTAAAGGTTACACCCTCTTTAGACCACACAAGTACAGTTCCAGAGAAAAGGGCTAGATTTACGACTCTGCATTGGAACATTTGAGGCGCAAAAAGATGAGCGAACCTGCATTCTGTTCTGATCTCCGGCAGCGGAATCGACTCGAAGGGCGCGTCCCATTCAGGCTCGTGGCTGCAATTTTCGCAAATTCGTCAGGTTTCTGGCCCCCGGATTGCAACAGCGCAGGTTGAAATGAAAGGGGTGGAACGGAAATAGAGATACGGGGAGGAGGAGAATGTAATCACAGCATTACCTGTACCAGAACCCGATGAAGTGCCCAACTTCCTCTTCTTCAAACATTTAGCACTTTCAACATTTAGGAATGGCAATCTGCCGTGGCACCTATTTAGCTCAAGGGACACGGGAATAGTAAAGTGAAAGAATGTGCGAAGATTCACAATGACTATGTACTGGATTGTCTCAAAGAGATAATTCATATTAATGAACATCAAAGATGTTCATCTTCATGTTCATTAAGATGAATTATCGATTTTCACTAACCCATTGAGGTTTCTGATGGCCAGCTCGGCACTCTTCACATCCGAGAACTCGGCGAATCCGTATCCCTTCGGCTTGCCCGTCTCTCTGTCGTGCACCAGTCGCAGATGGACTACAGTCCCTGCCTGAATTCATTCAATACTAAAATTATCGAGAACTGATTGTTATTCTTTAAAAATCGTTATTTGAAAGCTATTCGAAGCTTCATTCGAGCCAATATTTCAGACAAATAAAACGGGAATGAGAACTTTCGGTACTGGTGAGCTTGCAAAGGTTTCTGAGTAGTTTATATTTCCAATTTCTGAGTACGGACGTTTGAAGAGCTATATATGAGGTGTCGTGATGCTTAATCCTCATAATGAACGACTAGCATACAGATTTCGGGGAACCCGGCTCTAAATCTCGAGGCAACCCGGGAAATTGACCCTTTGGAGCTCATCAGTGGTTTTCAGGAGAATCATCGGCTTACCTTGGAGAAGACGTCGCGGAGCTGCTCCTCCGTGACGTCGTAGGAGATGTTTCCGACTGCAAATAGAGCCATGAATAGCCTGTCAAGCTGTCGTAATTCAATACGACCAAACCGTCTTTCAAATCGCAACTTCACAAGGTTTTTCTGTTCTGATCAGAAGAGATCTGAATGTTATCACAGTATTATACTCTATTGTATAATACCATTTGCGAAGACAACCCGTGAAGTTAGTACACATGTTCACTTTCGAATAGAATCGGAAAGTCCGAACTAGCTTCAAACGACCCACCGAAGACGGAGCGCTGTCGATCCACGGGGAACCCACGCTCGCCTTGTCGTAGCATCCTTCTGACAATAGTAAATAATAAAGTAATTTAAAGGAATAAAATGACTGAAAATGACTTAAATGAGAGAGCTCTTGGACGCTCTGGCAGGATGGTGTACGATAGTGTCATGCTAGCACGTTACATCGATAACTGATTTATTTAATTTTTCGCTCTTTCAACAAGTAGTTCTTATCGTAGTGATGCATATTAGATGTCAAAAAGAATGAGGAGAACGAAAATAATATTAATACATACAGCTGACTAATGTGTATGCATAACTATCATACAAAGGATAGGTACATTGAGAGCATTTGCATTGAGATCGCCAATCTCTTACAGATTGGCTCCAGATAGTTCTTTTCTCTGATCTTAGTACTTTCTCTACTATTCAGGTATACGAGAGGATACACACCCCGACGTCTCCGACAATCGTTGAGATTGCGTGCATTCATCGTTGATCGATGCTTACGATGGGAACAATAAGAGATATTGCATCTTTATTCAATAAGTTCATTTGTTCATCTCTTCCGATCTCCTCCGATTGGGTACACAGTAATCGATAATTTAGGTATTTGTGATCTTCTAACCAATCGCCATTCGATATTCTAATCTTGTCATGAGATTTTTAAAAAAAACACTACGAGTAGATTCAGGCACAATACATTATTACGATAATCTGTTGCTCTGGCTAGTACATTTGGACACAATAAGAATTATACACGATGAATGGGAGGATAGAACACATGCATCAACACAAATCGAAGGCACAGGATTACGGTATTTGAGGAACGGGGGTACTGTAGGAAGGCATCAGAGCTACGGTATCAAGAGAACACGCACGTATCAGAGGTCTTTTGGCAGAAAAAAAGGAGAATAAAACAGTGGGATAATATCGAGTTTAAACGATTTCACATTCGGAAAGAGAGGAAGAGGGTAGTCAATAGTCAATGAGAATCAATGTGTATCACAATGGGAATGGAAATAGAAAGGGAGGACAAAGAGAGTGCCACTACTCCTCCCCATCACTACTCTCTTTTGCAGCAGCTGCAGCATCCTCCTGCTGCAGTCTCTGTCCCTCTGCTGCAATGGCCAGATCGGCCATCCGAATGACCTCCGCCGCCTTCTCTTCACTCGGCTGATCGGACTCGATGTAGAAAACCTTAACATGGTTTTTCGGTAAAATTTTAGTTGTGCAGGGAACTAAAAAAATCTTTACATTTCCGGTTTAGCGATGAAAATGCACTAGGGTGATTGGCCGATAGACGGGAGGTTGGGATCGACCCCCTCTGTCCACACTGCTTGTGAGGAAACAACTGAGCATATCTCCAATTGTAAGTGAGGAGAAACTTTGGCTTACTGAAGCAGTTTTTGGTGTTTTGCTGGATTTTGGATATGATTTTACGACGATTACAATGTTTCTTCCCAACAAGGAGGTTCTGCGAAAATATAGCGAAATGGGCCTATTTTCCACTATAAAATACTTTGTGCCACACTCACTGCTATTTGAAAATGGAATTTACACGCCGAACTTGGAGTCAGTGCATATTTTGTTTCTCGTATCTAGTTGATCCCTGCTCACTCGTAGGCCCCTACAGGACTTGATCGGCTTTTCGATGAAATCCGTGTTCTGGTCCGTTATCGCTTCTAAGTGGTGGAATCCAAAATTTCAAATAATTCAAATGCCTTTGAATCCCGTTTCCAATCCTCCGTTGAATACCCAACCAATTCTTCTCAACTCCCGTCCCCGCTTAGAGCCTATGAATTTTTTTTTGGATTTTGGATTTTAACACATTTATCAAGAGTAGGCTCTGATGTGCATGGCGGGCCATTCATGATTTCTTTCTTGTCTCAGAAACCTATGTCCGATATATCATTAGCAACTTTATGCACCAGAGCCACATTCTTTTCAAGGCGGTACGAACAACGTCTCCGACCTGAGTGAGTCCACGCAGCCTTTCGTTTGAGACATGATCCAAGACAGTGCAACCGACCATCCAACGCTACATGCGTCTTTGGGCCACCGATAATCTTTCACTTTGTGCTTTGGTCAAGGCCCATGTCTTGGATATGGCATTCCGTCAATTAGACTGGGTGGGAAAAGGGATTAACATCAATGGGCGATTCTCTTTGCCGATGACGAAGTACTCATTTCTCACGATGAGCGACAAATTCAATCGATGGCAATAGTGTTGGAGAAGGAATTAAAAAAGATGGGGCTTCATCTTAAGAGACGTTCCACGGTATAGTGAAGCTATGGGGAGGGGTCGACGGATCACTTTTTTGCAACCTATGCCAATAAGTTGTGGGTGAAGTCCCCATACCTAGACCTGATAGCAGGCCCAATATGAGAGGTTGGGGTGCACTTTCCGAAAAATGACGGGCCGTGCCCAAAAAAAGTCGAAAATTTCATCCCAGAAAAAAGTACGTTCTTATAGATGTTTCAGGCGTATTTTGCCATAAAAACAACGAAAAACTTACTTTGGAAGCGATAGGAGATCGATGAAATGTCAAAAACGGCGATTTTCGACTTTTTTCGGTTTCCGTGAAAAATTTTTCCACACATTTTTTTTTCACGCTTATTCCTTTGTGCGCTCGGAAGCCGCAGTCTCCCGCCCGAGGCTCTCTCGGAGGCTGGCGTGAGAACGATAGCGAGAGGGTTCGACATTTCGAAGGGATATAGTCACTTTTTCATTCAATTTATATTTCATTAATCATTTTTAATAATTTCTCTCAATATTATGGGGTTTTGATAGCGAAAAGACACGAAAAAACTGAAAAGTTGAAAAATCACTTTTTTTAAATCTCAAAATTTCAAAAATTCATAAGTCATGTTTATGAGATTCAAATGATGTACTTGCAAGTGAAAATCACTTGAATATGAATTCTGAAGAATATCCAAGCTTTAGAGCAAGATTCCAAAGAAAAAATATTCATCGAAAAATTTCAATTTTAAAAAATATTCACAAATCAGCTATCTCTCAGAAATTGATGCTATAGGTAAGACTAGTTATTTTCACTTGCAAGTACATCACTTGCCTCGGGCGGGAGACTGCGGCTTCCGAGCGCACAAATGAAAAAGCGTGAAAAAATAACACCAGAAGTAGTTTTGCACGTAGAATCCGATTTTGCATTAAAAAAAATGGCTATGTGTGGAAAAAATTTTCACGGAAACCGAAAAAAGTCGAAAATCGCCGTTTTTGACATTTCATCGATCTACTATCGCTTCCAAAGTAAGTTTTTCGTTGTTTTTATGGCAAAATACGCCTGAAACATCTATAAGAACGTACTTTTTTCTGGGATGAAATTTTCGACTTTTTTTGGGCACGGCCCGTCATTTTTCGGAAAGTGCACCCCAACCTCTCATATTGGGCCTGCTATCAGGTCTAGGTATGGGGACTTCACCCACAACTTATTAGCATAGGTTGCAAAAAAGTGATCCGTCGACCCCTCCCCATAGCTTCACTATACCGTGGAACGTCTCTTAAGATGAAGCCCCATCTTTTTTAATTCCTTCTCCAACACTATTGCCATCGATTGAATTTGTCGCTCATCGTGAGAAATGAGTACTTCGTCATCGGCAAAGAGAATCGCCCATTGATGTTAATCCCTTTTCCCACCCAGTCTAATTGACGGAATGCCATATCCAAGACATGGGCCTTGACCAAAGCACAAAGTGAAAGATTATCGGTGGCCCAAAGACGCATGTAGCGTTGGATGGTCGGTTGCACTGTCTTGGATCATGTCTCAAACGAAAGGCTGCGTGGACTCACTCAGGTCGGAGACGTTGTTCGTACCGCCTTGAAAAGAATGTGGCTCTGGGTGCATAAAGTTGCTAATGATATATCGGACATAGGTTTCTGAGACAAGAAAGAAATCATGAATGGCCCGCCATGCACATCAGAGCCTACTCTTGATAAATGTGTTAAAATCCAAAATCCAAAAAAAAATTCATAGGCTCTAAGCGGGGACGGGAGTTGAGAAGAATTGGTTGGGTATTCAACGGAGGATTGGAAACGGGATTCAAAGGCATTTGAATTATTTGAAATTTTGGATTCCACCACTTAGAAGCGATAACGGACCAGAACACGGATTTCATCGAAAAGCCGATCAAGTCCTGTAGGGGCCTACGAGTGAGCAGGGATCAACTAGATACGAGAAACAAAATATGCACTGACTCCAAGTTCGGCGTGTAAATTCCATTTTCAAATAGCAGTGAGTGTGGCACAAAGTATTTTATAGTGGAAAATAGGCCCATTTCGCTATATTTTCGCAGAACCTCCTTGTTGGGAAGAAACATTGTAATCGTCGTAAAATCATATCCAAAATCCAGCAAAACACCAAAACTGCTTCAGTAAGCCAAAGTTTCTCCTCACTTACAATCGGAGATATGCTCAGTTGTTTCCTCACAAGCAGTGTGGACAGAGGGGGTCGATCCCAACCTCCCGTCTATCGGCCAATCACCCTACCGACTGCGAC
>BTSX01000123.1:0-28486 GCA_036245825.1 Pristionchus entomophagus
GTATTTTTAATCACGTGTCTAAACGTCTTTATTTTTAATTTGTGACAAGTTCACTTTTCTTAATGGTATCTGCTTTTCAGCATTTATGAAAATAGTTGAAATATCGAAATACCGAAGTGTTCAAAAATGTGACCCGAAGAAAATTATGCGCCTCGACGAGAACGACGCGTGCGTTGCGGCTCTGGTCAACGGGCCGTGAGTGTGTGGATCGTCGAGATACATTGAGGGTTTTATATGAACTGTTGGCAATGAAAATGATGCACAATTGATTTATAAATGATGCATCAAAGAGATTGGAGGATATTTTGACAAACTCCTACTCTAACTTCTTCTGTTGGAATAGAGTAAGGAAAATTCGAGCTTCTGCGAACTACAGAATTATCAGGTATATCATTAAATATGGTATGCTAATAAGAGAGATATGACTGATCGGATGCTGCTCATTTCTTGAATCGATGAGAACGACGGGCGATTCGAATGTTAAGTCGTCCCTCTGAGCCATAACCTCATCGACGTAAGCTCTTCTCCCTCTGAGCCATAACCTCATCGACGTAAGCTCTAATCGCCTCCTTCAGAGCTTCAGAAACCGCGGCCACGACGTTGGCGGCGTTTTCAACACGAATCTTAGATTCCTCGAAGATGACACGTCTCTCTTCCGCTCTCTGAAGATGGATTTTTTTGAAGATGGTTTTTAAATTGCATCAGCAATGATTGAGTAAATGCCGTCTATTCAATGATACTAGTGTTGTCGGATCGAATATAACACAATCTCGCCGGTCAGAGAGAGTGTGCAGACTAGAGAGTGTGCAGAATGGAGAGCGCTCCGATTCGGCCCGGCATCACTATGTAGTTAGAATGATATTATTTGATCTCACAATGAACTTGCGAACCGCGGCCTCCAGAGGGACTTGTCTTCCGTCCTTCTCACACTTCATAACAAGGGCCTCATACGCCTTCGACTCCTCCTTGAAGAGATCGAGGCCTCGTTCGTAGCCAATTCTGAATCAACTCTCAATGGTAGTTAGTGATGTCGTTTCGGTTTCCGGTTTTTTCTATTCAGCACACTATCTCGTTCTCTGACCAGAAAGTTAGTGTGCAGAATGGAGAGGGTCAACACCGAAGTTACATCTCTAATGGAAATGCAACAGATCTCGCCAAACTTGTTGGATTCAGTGACGGTTACAATCTCTGGTAAATGAAATGACCTTTCCTCCTCGGTAACGCGCACCATCGCCTCTTGCTTCTGAAGACGTCTCTTCTCCGACCACTGAATTGAATCAGTGATTTTAGATACACAATTTGTTTTTTCATTCTAGCTTACTGTTCAAGCCATTCAAAGAAAGCGCTCACAAAGCACTTTTATAGTGAAAACAGCTCAAAAACTAGAGAAAAAAGAAGTGATCTTGTCCAATGATAAGATTGTGTTATCTGGTAGTGTTGCCGGATCGCATAGTGCTCTCTACATTCTGTGAGCATTCTCGCAGAACAGAAAACCAGAGAGTGTGCAGAACGGAGAGAGCCGCTTTTCAATCCGGTATAACCTTGTAATCTCTTGCCGCATCATTCATCTCCATGAGACTCGCGTAGGCTCCTGTCAATCGAGTCCACATTCCCATTCTGAATAATATTATTCGTGATAACAACTTATGAAAACATGGTAATCTGAGAAAATATTGCTGAGGGATAAAATCAAAGCTATTGAGAGCGATCTGAGATAAACAGAAGGAGTGGTGTTCGGCAGTGTAAGAGACACGACTATTCAATGAGAAGAGATAGGGGATGAATGATACAGGGGAGACTGTGAGAGGAGAGGGAAAGAAGCTTCTAGAAGATGAATCGGTTGAGAATTAGAGAAAGAAGGAGTATGAGGGGCCCGATGGAATGAATTCAGACATTGAGGGGGAATTTGTGATAGAGATCAAACAAAGGGGTTGCAGTGGCAACAATTCATAGTCTGTTGGAGACTGGATCGAATAGTAGTGTTCCCAATTCTGCACAGTCCCTCCTGGCAAGATAGTGTGCAAAATGCAGAGAGATAGAAACCGATTCGACATCTCGTCGGAGCATATCGAAGCCGCACTGTTCATTCCCCTGATCTACCATCCGAGCTTAGTCGGTGTTACAGTATTCGCTTCGATGCCTCTCTGCATTCCTCGTATGAACTGCAGACGGGAGCATGAGATGAGAATGGAAGAAAAACTCGAGATTGACTCCTTCATTCAACGAGTATACAATATAACCTTGATAAATGATTGTAAACTCCGTTATTGCTGCTGATACAATTTACAACTGAATGAAGATCGAACGGTTCTGTCCGGACTGAAAAATAATTTATTTGAAACGTATCGAACAAACATTTTTCCGGATCGATCCGAAATATCTTTAAATTGTGATCATTTTCGATATTCCGTACGGTCGTGCCTAAACAGGACTTACGGATGGATTTCCTCCACTCGTGTGATGATTGCTATGATTGCTATGATTTTTTTTCGAACAGAGAACTTATCGGCTGGAGATTCATTTTTTCTTTTGTAGTGTGAAATATTTTGTAGTGTGATTTTGAGCCTTCCCTATGTCACAACCTAGTTAGACAGTCTAGAAACAACCTTGAAGACTATCATTCGGAAGTAAATGAAGATGGCACTCTCTGCATTAACTTAACTCATGTACAGAGTTTAGTTCACATACGTTTTTGGCGATTTGAGTATCTGACATGGTTTTATTAGGAAAATGATAATCAATCTACAAACTGATAGGGACCAATATTAATGTTAGTGTAAACGTTAGGCGATAATTTTCGAAAATAAACAAATGGGAAAGCCAGAATCAGTGGAAACAAAACGCTGAGTTCTGGAGATCTGTCTAGGAAAGGAGCGCGAAAATCGAGTGGAAAATCGAGTTTGCGCCATTCCAAGCCCCGAAACGCTCCAGACGAATCGAATTATTCTTGTGACAATCCTTTCAGTTTTTGTGCTAACATCTCAAATACATGAACGACGATAATTTTTCAGAACATCAAATTAACGTTTATTTTTCTCGACAATGGAACCAGAGATTAACAAGAAGGTAAAGTCATCCCACTTTCGTTTATCCTCCTTTACAAGAAATCTTCGAATTGGGACATCTTTTTTCGCGATAGTTCCGCGAAATGTCTGTCAATTCGACGACGAATATTTAGAAATTGCTCAATGACGACTTGCGTGTGGAGAGTAATGACAAAAGCAAGGATAGAAGAACGGGAGAGACGAAAGCGAGACGCGATATGGTCAGTCCTTCTTCCACTCTAGTAGTTCTCTCGTGACTTCTATCATCGATCAGAGTGACGGAGGAGCATTCAAAACAGAGAAAATTCGATATTTTCTACAGCTACGTAATACGATATTTTAGGATCGGGTATGGGCACCAAAGTCTATCTATTTCATTTCTGTGAGCCTGATTGGTCTCTTCTCATTCTCCATCTGTGAGGTTTTCATTCAATTTAATTAGCAAAGCGTATTATTCTGATCACTGTTACCCGATAGAATACTACACTCTCCATTGTTCATACTATCTCGCCGGTCAGAGAAACTTGACAGTGCAGAATGGAGAAAGCTACCATTCGATCAGCATCGCTATTATGATCATTGAAATCTCCCGCTCCCAGTGTTTGATTAGTTAATTATACCGACAACGAATTTTCAGGCCCACTAAGCAAATCATATTTCCTTCTCATCTTTCTTCCAGTGCTATGCGTTGGATGGATTTATCTTTATGTGACAGAGAGCGATGCGTATAAGGCAAGTTGGATAGAATGTACTTCGATAAATAACACAAATCATTCAATTCAATTCGATTTTCTACTCTCAAATGCATTTGGACAATAATAACGGAGATCTCGATTAGGGCTGGCTGTACGTCTGTCGTATAATGCGACTAGTATTGATGTTAAAAGGATGATAAGGTGAACAGGACAGAGATGCGATAGACAGACCATCAGGCCACATCAGACATCACACACAGACAGACCCTTCCCCCCTACTTGCGATCTTAGGGGTGAGGCGAACTGAGAGGCGCGCGATTGCGACCCCGTAAAGGTCGAATTGTTTTAATTTATTTTCAACGATATTTTTAGGGAGGCACAATCTGCTTTGAGATCGGAGAGAAGAAATACAGACTGAGATATATGATTGACGATTCGATTACAGAAGTCATATATTTCTTCAGAGAAACCTATAAGGTACATTTTTTTCCTGATCTCTGCTTATCTGTATAAATAAAATCAGTGCACGCGGAATATTCTAGGAGCTCGAAATGTTTGAGTTGCACCTAATGCGGTAGAATCAAGATGGATCATGGATCTGGGCAGAAGAATGGAGATCTATGAAAATTTTCGAGAAGACAAAAGTAAACACAGATTTCTTTTTTAAAGAAGCCCTGTCAACAACCGAATTTCAAATATCCTACCACGAAAGTCCCTGTCCTATCAGTCCCTGTCATACTGTAGGCACCGCTAAGCACAGTGTAGAGGGGCGGGCCATTCCCCAGTGAGAGAAGAATTCCTCCCTTGATCTACCCGTTTCTGCCCTCTGATCTGACCTTTGACCTCCTCTCCCTCTCGTCTTTCTGTTCTCTGTATGGTCTCTCTACCGCTCTAACCTCTAGAAAAGGGATGGACAGGGAAGGGCCGAAAAGTGGCGTAGAGAAAGGAGTGCGCTGCGCTAACATTTCGCAGCCCTTTCCCTGTCCTACAAGCGCGCGAATTCAAACTTCAAACGCGAATATCTCGGCTCAGGGTTGAGCTACAACCTTCAAACTTTGGATTTCCACTATGGTTCAAGGGACCTATCTTTCCATTGTCTCAGTTCCCTCGACCAAATATTGCTGCCACTCCTTCTTTAATCACATACTTTATTAGACTAAACTATTTTTTCCATAGTACATGATTGACCAAAATATTATATTTCAATTACATTGTTCAGGAAGTCCGAGACAAATTGTGCAATAGCGCCAAACCGGACAACAGCCAGACAAAAGCAGTCACTCAAAACGGACAAGAGCAGTTATTTATTTCCATGATAAATAATTCAGAAAATTTATTACAGGTTGTCGAAGAAAGTTTTCGAGGCGGAAGAAAATGAAAGCAGAAATGAATAAAGAAAATAAAGCGGAGATGGATTCGAAGGGAAATGACACCACGGATGCAAACCTTTGGTTTATGTAATATCTGTTAAATATCCGACAGCAAGAATATCTCTTGCCTTCTCTTTTTCCATTTATTGCATTCTCTCATTAGAAATAAGTATATAAACAATAGTTTCGAAGCTCTCTATTCGTTCCATGGTTCAGTTTACTTCCATTTTTGAATTAGAAATTAGTCCTCATCAGCGCAAATCACAAATAGAAGTAAGGCCAATCACTAATTGCTTAAAAAACCGTTAAAAACCCATGATGAGGTGATTATTGAGAGGTGATCAACGCTCTCTATCACCAGTGTAGTGTTTCACCCCGTCTATCTGATCAGCGATCTTTCTGGCAGGCACTTTCTAACTGTCCTATTCTAGCCCTCTGCTCTCGATCGCATATATCTCGTACATTCGTGGTCTTCTAGTGATGTGAATTCGAACAGTCGTTTTCAAATTGTACTGAACAGTTTGAAAACAGTCTGTACACTAGTGTTGCCGCATCGAGACTCGAGACCTCGAAATTATCGCGCGCCATTCGGCCCCGTGTCGAGAAATAGAAGAGAAGGCACGCGCTCTCGCTAATTTCTCGACTCAAGAGGGCGAGTGTACATAGTCTTTCTAGTTTCAGAAACACGATAGCGTGAAGAATGGAGAGGGCCAATATTCGACCAGGCATCGTTTTTGTCTTCCTTCGAAAGAGCCTAAAGGAATTTAAAGAGTGAGCGTAGATATGAACAATGGAATAAGTATATAGTGTCACAGTACCATTCAAGGGAATAACAACGATGGGTGAATAAACAAAAGTAGCCCTGTACCCATTGTATGATAGATTACTGGACTTCGATAAATAATGTGACATAACTGTTCATGTTGTTCCGAGAGGGATTGGTGGAATGTTCTTCTGAGATCTCTCACGTTATTAAAGCGGTATTTTTACACACTATCTCGGCTGTCTCGGCGTGATAGTTTGCAGAATAGATAGAGTGAACAAAGTGGAGATTCTGTCGCTTTCGCAGGAATCCATAAAAGAGTCGCCCATCATTCCGCCAGAATATCAACGTGGAGGTCAGCTACAGTAGCTGGCTCTCACTACAGTATTATTCTTTCCCCCCTATTGTGATGCTCTTCTAGTTGTTTTCAACTTTCCTAGTGGATGGACGAATTTTGTTATCCCATGCTATTTTCTTTCCTATGACTCCGAGAAAGATATGTAAATATGATATTTATTTGGGCAATCTCGGATATGAATGCATTACACAGATTTTGTGAAAGTTAACTTTTCAATATTTTCTAATAACTAAGCACAATACAATTAGTAGTAATTTGAAATGGTCAATACAAGTCGATATGAACAATGGAATAAGTATATAGTGTCACAGTACCATTCAAGGGAATAACAACGATGGGTGAATAAACAAAAGTATGGAATGAAGGATGCCTATTTAGTCTATTCTCACAGATTGGACTTCTCTCTATAATGAGCAGCTAGTATCTCCCATACCTTGGGGGCCATGAATCCATGAGGAGGAGTCTCCCCATTCCGAGCCAATCCTCTCATCTTAGTACCAGAGATGAAGTCAAAATCCTCCTTACGAGAAGCATCGAACATGGCCATTTGACCAGCCTGAAATTCAATCAATCCTATTGAAAGACTCATTCCCCCCTCACCTTCTTATCATATGCAGCCACTCTAAATGGGACGACATTGAGATGAGAGAGACCAGGTGCCATCGACAGAACCTGCAATCTCATCCCATTCAGTCACGAGTCTGACCTGCCGTACCCTTCCCTTCCCTTCCATCTCTACCGTACCTCGCTCCATGGGTCACTTCATAGAAGGCGTCTCCACTGGGACTGGCGGGATCAGCGATTCCAGCCGGATCTCTGCAATCCATCCCTTCCTTCTCCTTCCACTCCTTCCACTCTACCGTATACCCTCTTCTACAGTACCCTCCTTTCCCTACCGTACCTTCCGACAATGTAAGTGTGTACTCCAGCAGCCAGTCTTGCTCTCGCGTGCCATTGTACTTCCGTCGGTCCGGCATACATCATTGGAGAAGGGAAGATGGAAAGAACCTGAGATCAATCGATAAGTGATAGATACGGTATATCCACAGTACTCACCGTCCAATCTCGATCACTGCCTCGTGTTGACGAATGCGCACTTCCAGAGGAACTTCGTCATCCTGAATCAATCGATATCCATCATCTACAGCATCCCCATCCATGATTACCGTACCTTGGTCCATCCTCCGAGGGTATGAAGGAGTAGAATGGGGCTACTGTACTTCTCCAGTAGTTTCGCCCTCGTTTCTCTTATGAGCAAGGCGTGTCCATTGTGGATCGGATTGCGGAGCTGAATGGGTGAACAAATGAACAATCCGCTTCCAGTTTTCCCACCCCCCCCCCCCCCTCCCCCCTACCTACCTGGAATACAAAGACAGCATCGGCCTTCTTCTCGTCCAATACTCTTCTCAGTTCCATGGGAGTGAAACGGAACTTGTCCAATCCATCATTGAATGAGATCCGATCGAGTACCTCAATTCTACCGTACTCCATCTACCGTATCCTACAGTAATCCTCGATATCTCCTCCTAAACAGAATTCTCTTGCATTGAGTACTTGGGCAACTCCTGGGTGTCTTTCGTCGATGGATCCGAATTGACGAGCAGCTCTCTCCTTCCTTAATCCAAGCACTCAGTCCAATCCATTCCCACTCAGTCCAATCCATTCCCTACTCAGTCCAATCCATTCCATACTCAGTCCAATCCATTCCCTACTCAGTCCAATCCATTCCCTACTCAGTCCAATCCATTCCAACCTTCTATACCTTCTATGCTCGAATATCTCTCCATTCTTCAAGACGGCGATCCGTCTTCCTTCATACGACAGAGCAATGCCAGGGGCGACCTTTCCATCTGCTTCATCATCATACTTGTGACCCGATGGACTACCGTACTCCTCACCTCTTGTCACATGTTCCTTCTCCTCTTGAGTGAGAGTGAGTACAATGGGAAGAGATTGATTGAGTGGTCCATCCATGGGGAAGGAATCTTCTCCAGTCTCCCCTTCATCATCCTCTTCTCTGAGATACAGAAGATACATCTACAAAGGGATTCATCATTAGTCAATACTAACCCATTTCCCTTCCCACTACAGTACTCCACTCACTTCAGCTTGAGATCCAGCATCTGTCCAAAGTGGAGAGACTGGAGATATTGTCGCTCCCGCATGAATCCATAGAGGGGAGTCGCCCAGCCTTCCGCCAGAATCTGAATAGGACCTACAGTAACCTGCTTTATTCTGTGTTCGTCTACCGTACCTGCAGCCACTGAAGTTTGACGAGATCGAGTTTGACTTCACACTCGAGTCCATTCAATTCCTCCTCCAGAGTCGATTTGATGGAAGGAGAGACGATCAATTGACGAACGGGAGGAGCGAAAGAGGAAAGAGCCTCAAAGAAAGTGATTGTTAGTAGGAGACCCCTTCCCGCCTTTCATCTCCCCTTCTCTCCCCTCATCTCACCTTCTCAGGGATAACCCCTTCCTTCAAGAGGAAATCGAGTACAGCTTTCACACATTCCTCAGCTGAATCCTGTCCAGAATGGAGAACCAGATCGGCTGAGGAGAGAGTCTCACTCATTTATCTCCAATCATTTTCCCTATCATCATACCTTTCTCAGGTGCTTCATACACTCCATCGACGCCTGTCATTCCCTGTACTAGTCCCTTCCGAGCCTTCTTGTACAGATCTATCACAATTAGTCATTAAATCAATATTCATCGGCTTCTGTAGCCTTCTTTCTTACCTTTTCTTGGGATCTCGACTTTCGCACACTTCAAGTGGTGCATCTACGTACACTTCGAAGAATGGAAGACCATTCTGGAAGAGGAGACAACTTCTATCATCAATCAGTTTGGAAATCTCAAGAAAGAAAGATCGTCTCATCAATCAATCAGTCAATTCTACAGTACCTCAGCGACTCTCCGGATGTTCTCTGCTCTTTCCTCCTGAATCCGAGATTCTTGCACAATCCGTGTCTCACATTGTCGCCATCCAATCCATAGCACGGGATTCCCATCTGGATTAACACATCATCACTATCTCTGATGTGAATTCTTTTCCAATCCCCAACAACTCACTACGCAATCTCGATTCTCCTTGTCCCTCTCTTCTCTGTCTTCTCTCTCCGCCCTCTCCTCCTCCCTCTCTCTCTCCTTGTCTCCACTCCCTCCTCCCACCTCTCCCTCATTCACTCTCTTCAATCGATCCAATAGTCGACGGAGATTCTCCATAGACTCTCCGCCGGCCTCCAGTCAGAATCCGCGAGGCGGGAAGATTCGGTCCGTCAGTCTATTAAAGAACTGACGGAGCGGATGATGCACGTATGGTGCAATAAAGACAATAGTGGCCTAAAAAGATTCTTCCAGTATTCTTAATGCTACTAGTTGATACTTACGAATCCCGTAGTGAAGGCAAGAAGGATCGAAGATATCACTTTGGCCACATTTTCGTGCATTAGGCGAGCGAGAGGGTTGAAACACACATTGTAAATTGCAATGCCGAGTAGAAAGAGACTGAAATGGAAACACACTGATGCACGAAGAACCACAAAATAGTTGAATGTAAAATGATACTCACCACAATATTTCAAGCCATGATCTGCAAATTCTGTACAATCGGTCGTCCAAATTTGTCCTCCAGTCATTGGGAAAAGTGGCAGTCACATAGCTGAAGATCGATAGGCACGACGCGAACGATTGGATAGATGGTGAATCAATAGTAATATTAGCTATTACTAAAGTATTCCCGTTCTGATAGGGACAGAACGATAATCGATCATGACCTAGCATAATCTTTAGCATTAACTCAAGCAAACTGAGACAGATACTTCACATCACTTACGGAATTCAACTGCCCTCACACGCGAATGAAGTTCGAATACAAGCCAAATGGGTTCATTACGGAAGGGAGACCCGCAGATGAATATCTGGAAAGGACGGTTTTCACAGCAACAAGTAGCAATAGTCATGTCACGATTAGGATGGGCAATTTAAGGATTGACTCTATTCACATCGCGCTCTCGTTCTTTGACCGGTGTGAGTTTGAATTGTCAACCCTAGTCACGAACATGATGGACTCCATCAGTAGAGTAGCTTAGAACACCGTCACCTCTCAAATATATCTCAATTATTCCTCCTTCCCTGATTGATCTGAAGTCTTAATCGATTAGCTATTTCACAAATGTAATAATGTTTACGTGTCAGAGACAGATCCGACGACGAAACCGTTTACATGACTAAATGATGGGATGACGAACCTGCAACCGAAACAGTTTTGCGTCGACGCTAATTACCGCCATTATACCTCAGCAACGAAGGATCCACTTTGGACATTCCAATACGCATCATTGAACTTCCACTCATATCGACTTCAGTCAATCGTATACACACTCGCTCCTCGATTGAAACGGGTCTGAAACATGAATTCGTGAAGCGCAACCGAAGATGGATGCACCGAATCTTCGAATTAATAGGAAAAGGGATGGTCCCACCACTTTTAAAGTCGCAAATTGAGCGATGCTGTTGCTCTTTTGGTTATGCTTATGCCAACCATTCAAGACATTGATAAAGAATAAAAAGACGGGGAGGGGGGGCGTTTAAACACATCGTCACTGACCGCGAACTGAAAGCAATAGCATTTCTGAATCCAAGCATCTTCATTGCACGTGTCTTATCCGGCGACAATCGTAGATTATTTCCGTGCCAATCGTAGATTATTTCCGTGCCAGACAAGCTTTCGAAATTCAGGCAACTCACTATGCTGCTTTCATCGAAATTAGATGAAACTAAAGACATCTCGATTACGTTGATAAACTCCTTATCAACTGGAAGTGAAAATGATAGATATAGAAACAACAGTACAATGAGAATCTGAACTGAAATATGGGATTCTACGGGATTCATCAGCTACGGTAATCAGCTCATTACCGTAAAATGTTTCAGTTCAGTCACACTTATGATTCTTTGAAAATTTATTTATAAATCAGACTCATATTTTTAATGTGTTTAATTGTGTTATCTCTCTCGTTTGAAGTATAAATAAATGTTGGATGGAGAGGAACAACTCGACTGGTAGATCATTGCACTTTATGGGACTATAGAATTTCTCAGTATCGCTTTCTAGACGCAGATCGAAATTGGCATAGAATACGGATAATTGTTGTTGTTTCGAGATAACCATTTCGTCTGGGCTGAGTGATCTGTTGGAAACTAGTGTCGTTTCGGTTTTCAACTATTTTGTTCTGCACACTCTCCATAGTGTGCAGAATGGAGAGAGCCTAAACCAAAATAACTCCCTATTGGGAACCTGTGACCAGTCCTGAACGAAACTCCTATTATCTTCGGTGAATTACTGTGTCACTTCCCCATGCAAAACGCTCCATTCCCATTCTCTCATTCATACCATGTACAGTTGCAAGTAACTCAATAATCGATCAATAATTCATACTTTGATGTTGAATGTGTGTTGAATGGCACAGGGACAATCATGATATAGGATGGATTCACAATCAGAATGGGGATAACACTGGGGGCAAGGGGCAATGGGGAAGGAAGGAAGAAGTGAGATGATGGCCAGTATACTGTATCACAAAGTGTGCGCAACAAGTCAAATCAATTAGTACAAATATATTTACAAAGTACGAAAATATAATAATAAAGCTATCACAGCACGGAATCACATTACACATATTCGAGAGGAGGAGGGGAGAACTGGTTAGTGGGGGTTAGTTGCATGGAGTACGGGGGGTATCAGAGTCTAGATACGAGGGGCGGGGAGGGACTGGCATACAAATCTCTGCTGAGCATGGATGGTCTAGTCACGGGATGGACTAGGTTCCTGGCTGGAAGACTGCCTCCATTGTACACCATCGGTTCCCTTCTCATCCTAATCAGGGGGATCTCTACATCGGGTGGAGGGGGCGGAGGGAAGGAGGAGGGAGGAGGAGGGGCACGTTCTCTCTCTTCTCTCTGCTTCTTTCTTGCCCTCAACGACAGTCTCTCCTTCTGGAGACGAGGCGCCGTCCCCGTCGAGGAGGTCCCTCCCCCTCCTCCTCCTCCTCCTCCTCCCATATACAGGGGGAATCTAGTGGTAGGGAATGCGAGTGTGGGCTGGTTGTCTCTGTCTCTCTGTATCTTCTCTCCTCCCATGGATGGGACTCCTCCCTCCAGATGGCCCCGTCGGCCCTCCTCCTCCAGACGAATACGCGAACCAGGCATTGAATGTCGAGTAGTACTCTGCAAGCACATCACATAACATCGTTTTTGTTTCATCCATCTACTTCATCTACAGTAACCTAATCTAATGATCGAAAAGCGCTCAATCCAACTCTATCTACAGTGGACCACTCTGCACACTCTCGAAAATATCCAAAACGGTACCACTCTCACTGTCAGTGGTACCATTTTGGATATTTTCGAGAGTGTGCAGAATGGAGAGAGCTGATATTAGAAATGGCGTCTATAATATGTAACACTATAAATCTGATGAATCATGTATCTGACCTGGTTGCTGACCGGGGCCTCCTCCCATGCCCTTTCTACCGTATCCATACGGTATGAGGGGTGTGCCGTGAGGGGGCGGGGCTGCAGCAGGGGGCGGGGCGTAATGATGCTGCTGCTGCTGCTGGTGGGGCCGTTGTTGGATGAAGTGGTGGAGAGGGGGTGGAGGGAGGGGATGCCCGCCGTACCGATGGCTCTCGTATCGATCAATGAGGTATGCGTGAGGGGGCGGGGGTCCCTGGAATGGATCGATTTGGACTGGACTACCGTAACCAGAAGGAACGAGAGGAGGGGGAGCTGTTAAGATATATTGGAAGCGGTAGAAGCAGAGAGGATACAGAGGAAAGGATAGGAAGGGAATATAGTAGAAGGGGATTACGGTAGGAGAGACGGACAATCGATTCCAGGCAAAGAGAAGGGCAAGAGGAAGGAGAGCGAGCGGCAGCCAAGCATACGGTAGTTAGGATGGATACGGTAGGCACGGCAACAATCGATTATTGGGTGGGGTCATGCAGGCTCGCGAGGAATGGAGGGTACAGTAAGCAAGGGAGGGGCGTGGCCTGAGGGGTGAGACAGTGATTGGGCGGTGTTACCTCGTGTGACTACTGTAGAATTTCGAGTTAGCGACGATGAGTGGAGATCGGAGAGGAGAAGGGGGATCGTCTCTCTGAGATGAGAAGATCGATCCATTCCAAGATGAGGAGGAGTAGTAGGATGAGAGGGGGAGGGTGGGACTACTCAAGAGTGAAGAGGGAAATGCAACAACCAATCAATCAAATGAATAGAGATGCTACTAGTAATGCTATTTCGGTTGTCTGTCTCCATTGTGCACACTAATTCGCCGGTCAGCCATACGAATGAGTGTGCAAAATGGAGAGCGCTGAAACTCGAAAAAATATATCATTAAATTTCGCTACTCAATGATTACAAGTGAGACACACTTCAATTAACTGATTGGTTGTTATATTTCGTTCCCTAATATAGAAGGATCTGATCAATCAATCACTCAATCATCATCCTCGATGCACACTCAGAGACAGACAGAGAAGGAACACAGAAACACGGCCAGGAGAGGGGGGGGGGGGGGGGGGGGAGGAAAGGGAGCGTGGCCATGAGTTGCCTAGTCATTATTACAATCGAGCAAGATCCAATGGCAAAGTTAGAATGGAACACGGAAGAGTGGTGAGATGGAAAAAATACACTAAGTGTAAGAAGAAGTGGGGGGGGGGGGGTTGTGGGTACAGTAAGTCAAAGGGGTCAATCGATAACTCACGTAAGGTGGTGGATACTGTACGGGTGAGTACTCCGAGTAGAGAGTGGCTCGTCTCATCGAGGTGGGAGTAGTGCGGGAATTATGGAGACGGAGGTCTTCCTCCATTCTGCAAACACAAGGGGGATTCGGGTTGCAAGGGATGGACAATAATTTGTTGTCTACTACACATCTCAATAAGATGTAGCCTCGTTATTAAAAATTCAGTAAGGCAAACAAGATTGCATTAAGTAATGTATTTAACATCAACAAATTAAAAATAAATTACTACTTAATTAATTAATTAACTAATGCTAACCTCCTCCTGTTCTCCTCCTCCCTCCTCCTCAGATACTCCTCATTCTTATCCAGATCGGCTTCTCGTGACTTGCCTAGTTTGAACAGACTCCGGAGGCCACTGCAATCCATATCCGTGATCTACCGTATTCCCTCCAATCAATCAATATCTACCGTACCTTCCCATCGATTTTCTCCTTTCTTTGTCCTTCTCCTTGTGCTCATTCGGCTTCCTCATCATCAGTGGAGAGTCCGTTGACGATCGATACATCCAGGGTACTGTAATCAGGAGATACTGTAAATTATTTAATTTCCAGTAAAATCATCCATAAATGCAACTGTGTGATTTCGTGCTACATTCGCTCAACAAGAATCATAATTGCTCTAGGATTAGATTGTGAGAGCGTTCGTAACTGGAAAATATTATTTTTTCATATCACTGTGTGTTTTTTTTGCTACACTATGTCAACAAGAAACATGATCATTCGAGGTATTAATTCAAACGACTATTCAGTTTGACGAAGAAAAAAAAATAAAAACTGACGATTGGTATCATCGACAGCCTGCTTGAACGTATGTGAGCGAGAGTTGATCCCATTGCTCCTTCCCGTCCTCTCTCCTCCTCCTCCTCCATTCTCAGTCGGAATACTGTTACCGCTGTAAAAACATACCAATTATCACACCACTCCGATTACTGCTTCACCCTTTCTACAACCTCTCAGTATGCTTCTCTGGTAACAGTTAAAGCCAAATACAACAACAGTCCATTAAATGGCTGAAAAGCACCAATCATTCGTTGGAACACCCATCCTATTCCTGCTTCATCCCTTCTACTCCTCCTCCGCTTCTCTCAATCGGAGATATGAGATGGTTTTCTTGTTCCAACCCTCAACTACCGTACCCCTCCCCCTCACTGACAGTGTATTGCTCCTCCTCCTTGTCTCCTCCTCCCTCTCTTCCCTCTCCTCCCTCTCCTCTGCCTCCTCTCCCTCCTCCTCATCTCCCTCTCTCCTCTCCTCAGGGGCCACTCTTGGATGGACGGACTGGCTCCGTATCCTCTCCGCTGTTCTCTTCGCCACTGCCGACACGCCGTGGAATGAGGCCGAAGTGGGCGGGGCTGAAGAGAGAGAAAGAGATAAAAACAAAGACATTAAAGAACCAGGGAGATTCGTGTCTCATCGCCACATTACTTTGCGGAAGAAACTGAAACAGCAATGACATCAGAAGCTGTCTAGGATAATACCATGAAAAATACTTTTAGTAATATATTTTTTAGGAATATTTCCCCTAAAATTTAAACAGAAAAGACACCAGCCAGACTGGTGCTTATTGTCACATTACACATAAGAATTAATTGTGTAAACATTGCGAACTTGGTGTCTTTGTCATTAAAACAAATTAAGTCTCAATATTCGAAATCGCCTGTCACATTTTGGCTACAAGCACTCAACTTCAGCTACCAATATATTTTAAGAGCAATTCGAGCTTCTTGGGCTTTCTCCAACAACAATTGACTTTTACTGTTCTAAATTTCGCAGTGACATTAGCACACACACATCCATTTTGCTCCAACTATATCTCTTAATTTAAATTCTCGCCCAATGTATATCTAAACAAACCAAATAATCTATCTCAACTCTGATCTGTCTATAGACACAGATTCCGTAAAAATTAAGAAAATAAATCCGCAGTAACATTTTCGCTTCATAAACCCTACTACACTAATCTCCACACCGCCAATAGAATTCGATCAACATTTTTTTCTGACCAAACCCATTAAATCTCCTTCCTCTCACCACTGGCCTGCCACATTAGCGCTTCACACATTCATCTTCCTCCATCTCAAGCTTCCAATACCGATCTCAGCTTGGCATTGTCCTTATACCTACTACTATCCCCCCTCCACTCACAACTCGTCTCCGTATTTCAGCTTTTGCTAAAATCGTCGACACATTTGCGCTTCATGCATTCATCTTCCTCCATTTCATCCTGCCAATCCCAATAGAATATAATGATCGAATCGAACTCACACAAATTCCCAAAAAACACATTTGTGCTTCACAATTTCTACTTCATTTATCTCTACACCGCAAACGCAATTTGTTCAGCTCGTGTCACTGAAAAAAATAACCAATGCAATCTCCCCGTCCACTCACCACTCGTCTGTCTTCCGTGTTTTATCTTCTGGAAGGTGGTAGTGAGGGCAGCATCACTACTCGCTCCCATCCCTCTCTTCTCACTGATCGACTTACGCGTCGGCGCCTCCCGATCGAACGCGTCCACGGGAGAAATCTGAGATCGAGAACTGAATCAATACCGTATACTACAAATCCACACACCGTAATCACATCGGAGAGATATGATCGATAGCGAGACTATTACTGTATTCCGAGAAGACAAGTCAATAACCAGTAAGATCGAATAATACTGCGTTCCAGTCTGCTCTTTCGCACCGTGCGAAAGTGTGTGCAGAATGGAGAAAGCGCTGTTCGTTCCGGCGGCAATATTATCTACCGTATCCGCGCATCAATCGATCCACCTACCGTACTCTCGTCCAGATCCGTCCCACTGCACTCACTGCTGATCGTGGCGCGACGATCGTCGATCGGTACTGTAAACAAATATATCGATCATCTACCGTATCCCTTTCCTCTATCCCCTACAGTAAACTGTCTAATCTATCCGTGGGAGTGGCCTACCATACCCACCCTACACTATGACTACCGTTCCGGGCGTGACTCTCCATTCTGCACACTATCTCAGAGTGAGCAAAATAGATAGAGCGAAAATAAATCGAAACACGTTTTTTATAGTACCCCATCCTCTCCACTACTACCGTACTCACACTGTCGTATCTTGACATGAGTTGGAGTGGATGCGGGTGTCCCTCCTCCTCCATTGATACTCTCATCCAATGCCTCTCCTCCTCCTCTCTTCTCTCCCTCCTCCTCACGGGACGAGTGAGGTCGCCAGACGCGGAGACTACAAACAAGAAGGATTACGTCATCACTAGGCAACTCGGCCTCATTAATAATGCACTCAGTAAATGATTGAGATATTTCTTCAAGTCTGCGAAAATTCAATGATTGTCATCTTTTTTTTTAAAGAAAGGCTGGCTCAATCTTCACTCCTACGAAACCATTCAACTTCGCGTTTCACACTTTCTAGATAAGCTGACCTGCTGAAATAATTTCAATAAGGATGCTTTTCTCCTTCCAACCACAACCACTTCTACTTCTTCAATTTCTACTGCCCCATTAGTCTCCGTTTCAACCCATCAACTCCTCGTTTCACTTTCCATAACCTCTCGCTCCCACCAGCAATCCCAATCCTTCTCCTCATTTTTGTTCAACCAATCAAATTTTCGTTACACCCATTCTAGATATTCTCGTTGTCATCTCTCATCACTATCCTCATCCTCAACTTATTCAACCAATCAACTTATCGCTTCACATTTCCTAGATACTTTCCCTCGTATCTCTCATCCCAATTTTCCTCATGATCACCAATAAAATCAATAAACTCACGTCACAGCACTAGCGGCGTCTCCGATGCTCTTGAGAGTGGTGGTGATGGCCCCACTGGCCTCTGCATTGGTCTTAGTCCTCAGTCCCTCCTCCTCAATGGCCACCAATCGATCGTCCACTCGCAGGCGACCGTCCCGATGGGCGGCGCCCCCGTGCAGTAACTGCAAGAAGAATCATGAGACTAAGGAACAATAGACACGAATTATATAGTTATTTTTTGTTCAGAGCCGTGCCGAAAACTAATCAACCAAACACACATCTCTTCCTTTTGGTTTCATCTCGTAGCACAAATTACACTGGTATCATTTTAAAAATATTTTGAATAGGATATAGCCCCGTGCAGCAACTGCAATTGAAAGAGGGTTGTGTCAGGATAGGATGAGGGGGGGAGTGCTGCAGCTAGCTCCAGTGGTATGAAGTACAATTGATTATTTTCTTCCCAAACGCGGCCCGAATATCAATCAAATATGCAAGGACCTCTTTCTTTTCGTAGCTCCCCGTAAGACTAATCGACCGGGTAGCTTCAAAAAATATTTTCCAATAGAAGGCATATCGTCGTGCAGCAACTGCAATCAGAGGAAGGAGTCAGAGAGAGGAGAGAGTGAGTCATTGCCAACCAATGATGTCGTTTCGGTTCCCTTTCTCTCTATTCAGCACACTCCCGCAGGACAGAGTCCAAGATATTATACAGAAGGGAGAAAGCAAAGAACCGAAATAACATCACTGGTGTGCCAATGATGTGAAGTATAGTGATTTTTTTGAACGGCTCCTACTCTCCAATTACCTCTGCAAACAGCTATTCCTCTTCCAATAATCACGTAACCCCAATCACACAGGTGGCGAACGCTACATCACCAGTTGAATCCGAGGTCATTGCCATAAGGATATTCACTTTTTCATTGAGGCAGAATCCACTCCCATTGAGGATACGCAAAGATCAACAAATTTCCCATTCAACTGAATATCCAAATCCACGGGTTCGCCAACCTCGCATTATTTGTCTCCCCCCCCCCCTGTATTCGACTTCAGCAATCAATATTTCTCTCACTCGATCGTTCTCCTCCTACCGTATCCCTCTCCTGCCATTCCTACCGTACCTTCTTGACGAATATGCCGCAATCGTGTCGGGACCGATCGTTCTTGACGGTGACTCGCGCCTTGAGAGACACGCCCAGTCCCGCGCTGCCAGAATTATTGAGGGGAATGGAGAACACCAGTTCCTCCCAGCCAGCGTCCACCTGAACATCAGGGATACTGTAGGTCGGAGTTAGGAAGAGGAAGGGATACTGTAGTATCGGCTAGTGATGTCGGATGGAATACTCGACCTCTCCATTCTGCACACTCGCTCGACCTTCTGACGAGTGTGCATAATAGAGAAAGAGCACTATTCGATGCGGCATATCTAGTAGCTACCGATGAATATTCCAATTAAGCATATGAATATTCATCTGTAGAAGGCGCGAGTCACCGTCAAAGAATGATCGACCCCGACACGAGTGTCACGTAACACATTTGTACAAGAAGAATCACTTCAGACTTCGGATAATATTCTTGTATCCTAAATAATGACCACAAACCATCTCCATCCCTTTCCAATCCCGAAAAACTCACGACGTAATCTCGATTCTCCTTGTCCCTCTCCTCTCTGTCTTCTCTCTCCGCCCTCTCCTCCTCCCTCTCTCTCTCCTTGTCTCCACTCACTCCTCCCACTCGACTCAACAGCAGTCTCACAGTCTCTCCCTCATTCACTCTCTTCAATCGATCCACCACTTCCGACTGACGCAGATCCTCCAGAGACTCCCCGTTCACCTGGAATAAAAATATAAAAAATTTTTTAAAAAACAAAAAAAAAAAGAAAAAATTTATTGAAACTACATTCGAGAAACAAATTGGCAGGAAGCATTTCCTCTGATATTATGATCTCAATAAAACGGAAAACACCCTACATCGCAATTGTTCATTTTTAACGAGAGTTGCAGAGAAGAATTGTCAAAAAACTATTTAGCCGTATTTTGTGGCCTCGTCGAAACATGAATCAACCCGGAGTCAAAATTATTTATTTCCCACAGCTCCGAAGCGTAAATCGCCAGAAGGAATTACTTATATTGATGTCCTCTCCTGGAAACACAAACACCCTTGTTGAACAGTCCCTCGAGATCAATCGATATCCCCGATCTACCGTACCTCCAGAATGCGATCTCCTCCGTGCAGGACCCCGTAGGCAGGCGGGGCCCTCACTGTTCCCACGTAGAAGAGATGTCTCCCCGTTCCCGTCTCCCTCCCGGTCACCGTGAACCCGAATCCGTTTCCTGCAATTTAAAATAAAAATAAATAAATCAAATAATATAATCCAAATTTAAGTAATTGTTTGTTTTATTTTCTAATAGAAGCAATCACGGAATCAAAACACATAACTCCCATCGAAACACTCCTGCAACCCAAACCCTCCTAGCTGATTCCTTCAATCTCAACAACCATAATTTCACAGGCTATTTTTCCTATAAACTCTACATCTATTTCTATAATCCGAAAGTACTGTATCCACTGACTCTTCTGTATCTCGACCCTCATCTGCTCTCCTCTGATCTCCACTGTATTGGCCTGCTGGAGGGCAGACTGGATGGGCTTCTTCATACTGCCTTGAGCAGTTCCCTCGCGAGTCAGACAGGAGGAGGAGGACGAAGAGGAGGGCGTGGAGGGGGCACTGAGAGGAGGAGAATTAATAATATTCCCAATAGTGATGCCGTTTCGCTTTTTAGCTCTCACCATTTTGCACACTGTGTGATCCGTAAGACATTGAAAAAGGTTTGTAAAATTTCCGAAACGTAATAGCTAATTCCCAATCAATCATTAGTCGTTTTATCTTTCTCCATGGATATTATATTAAATTTGTAGGAGATGTGTCACTTCAAGTTATTGAGATGAACCGATTCAACCAACGTCTCTCAAGACTGCGAAACTCAAATGCTCCGGTACCAACCATCTCTTCCAACTCAATAAATATAAACAATAAACTGACTGGAATGACTCGAGTGGTCTGGCGACGGTGAGAGTGGGCGAGTTCTCAATGGCCAATTCGAAGAGATACGTACGAGCACGGATGAGAGACATCTTAATGCAGAGAGATTGGAGTTTACAACTGTGCTCGATACTGCTATTAGCCATTTGATTATCTTTGTCTCATAACAAATTTTGTGACACCGCCATTCAACAGGCGAATTTATACAGTATTTTTTCGATAAGAGACATTATTGGAGAGTTTGGAGTTGTTATCACTGTTTTCGACAATACTATTAACCATCCGAATATTTTCGCCTCTGATAATATCAACGAAACGAGCATTCAGCGGGCGACTTCTAACGTAATTTTTTATTACAAAATTTATTACAAAACAATTAGATATTTTTCGAACCAGCGAAGAGAAAGAAATCGACCACCCAACTCTTTCTACCTAAACTCCTGCCTGTGGAACCTTAATTTAACTTGAACTTCCAACCACACAATTCTGATAATATATATATATATATATATATATATATATATATAAATTAACTGAAAGGACACATTATGCCCACCTTGGCGACGGGTCTTCCATTCAACTCGACGATATTGTCTCCTATCCTCAATCCTCCGTCTCTTCCCACCCTTCCATCAGGGTCAATTGATGTGATCTGAAGAGCCGCGAGACGACCGATCGACGTCTCGTCCTGCACTCCCGACACCTCCAACAACATTAGTTTATTAGGCAGTCGTGATGTCATTTCAGCTCTCTCCATTCTGCACACTCTCTCATCTATCTGCCCCTGATGAGACAGTGTGCACAATGGAGAGAGCCAAAGTCGAAATTACATCTCTATAACGTGCTTCTTCAACATATTGCACAAATTAAACTTCTCCACCATCAACCATTTTGGTGAAACCTCCCTCTCACAAGTCCAAATTATTTACTGTTCTTTCTGGTGCATAAATCCAGTAAGTTGGTCAGCAAAATCCTGAGACCCGTGTGCTCCAATCCTCCCATCCTACCGTGTCCGTTTGATCTTTGATCTCTCCCCCCTCACCTCAATTCCCAATCTGTTCTTCTGTCTATCGTGCAGCACAACCACTGTGTGGGCGGGGTCGGCTGCAGGGAGAAGAGCAGAGGCCGAGGACGAATCTGGAGAGGGATAAATATTATTTATGATTGCGAAGACTCATCCGATTGTTCACTTCCTCTCTACATTCAAAAATATATGACATGTGTGCAGCAGCAACCCGCCTGACAGATTCCGCTCGCTCATAATCGCTAGATGAATTTAAAACGATAAAGATCAAAGATCACTCCTCCCCACTCACCCGACTTGGAGTGTGCTGCGGAGAGGGGCGGGGGCGTGGAGAGGGCGAGTAGATTGTCGGGGACGGAGTGGGAGTGGGAGGGGCCGAGGGAGGAACTGCCCATCTCCTCCAGACGGGCCGCAGCGTCGTAGAAAGAATCCGCCATCTTCGACTTACGACCCATCGAACGGCCTGAAATCCGAGTATTTAGGATGAATTCATCACATTTTATCTATTAAATTAATATATTTTTTATGAAAAAAATCACATGAAAAGATTGTTCAATCGAACCGTAAGTTTCGCGTCTCAGTGCGGTAATATTCCCACAAGAATTCAACACAAGATAATGCGCAGTAGGTACTCGTCTCAATGACTCACTCAATCTGGATGCTCCCTCTTCTCCATTCCTTCCCTCTCTTCCTCCTTCTCCTCTTCGCTCATCCAGATCCAGCTTCTTCGTCACTTCTACAACGAGAATTCGTATTTTTCAATATATTCCTCCCCCCTCAATTCATGTTCCACAATTAACCTAAACGCACAGTGATAATGCGTTATTCAATGTTGCATCAGCTCTCATGTCTTACACCAATACTTAAAATAAAATACCCGTTCTCCCCTCTTTGACTGGTCAAAAAGACGAAAAACAAGCAGTTGGAGGGTTAATAGAGAACAGGGTTAATTCCGCGAGAGGGGACGGTCTTAGCTGATACAACCATGATCATAAGCGATGTTTTCCGGTGCTATCTCTTAAAGCTCCGTTCTCGGAGCTGCACTGCAAGAATGGAGCGAACGCGCGTGGGAAAATGTCGGGTACCCGACGCCTCCCCATCGCCTCCCTCGCAAATGTCGGGTAATTAGAGCAAACGCGCTCCCTCTCGTCGGGTACACGAGAAGGGGCTGTTTCGCGCGCGATAAAATCGGGTACCCGATACCCGAAACGGCAACATTCGTGTGCAGGCAACACTACTACAAAAAGCTTGCACCTCTCTCCATTGTTGTCGTGGTTCACAATAGGGTTGGCAATTCGGCATTAGCGCAGTCGCTACGCGCGCGTCCTTACGTAGCGCAGTCGCTACCTCTGGCCGAGAGGAGGGGGAGGGGTAGCGCAATCGCTACGCTCGTAGCAACTGCGCTACGTTTCCCACACGCGTAACACCGAGAACGGAACTTTGATATGACGAGAAGGCGCGCGCTAAACGGGACGGGTTAGAGAGGCGGGAACGGGGAGCAGAGGCACTTGGACGGACAATCGAGAGGAGGGCTAATTCCGTGTTGGGGGACGGTCTTAGGTCAAAACGGAATCATAATAAAAGATATTTTCCGGTGCTTTCGCAACAACCCTGGTCCTTGTATCATCAAAACGAACCCAGTTCTTGTATTTTTTGTGTACAATCGAGTGTACAATTTTGTGTACAAAATTTGCAACTTGTAAAAATGTAAAAAGCGTAGGGGGGGCGCAGATGTTTCATACTTGTAAGCTACTTGTTTACAACTTGTGCACCGCCTCCAGAGTGAAGGGAGGCGCGCGCTTGCTCTGATTATTCCATCCTAATTCTCGTTTCACCACCTTCTCAAATAACAGTTTACTGGAGAATTCAGTAAGAATGTCACCTGTCATACAAAACACAAAAACATGGAAATTAATTGTGGTCCTCTGTTCTCTCCATTCTGCACACTCGAGAGTGTGCATAATGGAGAGATCAGGAACCCAAATGACATCGAAGATGACCAACTGACCTGGGCTGAGCGTGACTCGATGGTTCCTGGTGGGACTGGTGACTCCCTCCGATCTGAGCGAGGATCTGACGGGTGTGTTGGAGGGGCCAGTGGAGGTTGGAGTGGAGGAGGAATGGGGAGAATGGAGGAAGGAGGAGGGAGGATGGGAAGAGGACACACGCAGATCGCCCACTGAAAATAGAAGATACTTCATTCAAGAATCAATTATCAACTGTCAGATACTAGCCTGACTCATATTTCACTAGTTGGGATTGCTCAGTCAGTGTGTCTTGAAAAAAAACTTGCACCTGAGGGTGTTGTAGAACATCACTCGAGCTGATCTTTTGAAAAACGCATACCATATTATATTTATGCCTTAAGAAATCATCTAGAGATCTTCCACTCCCCCATCTACAATACGTGGACACTGTACTTTGAAAAATTCGTATACTTAACTCAAAGTTGTTAGACTACCGTTTCACAAAATGATTGAAAAAGCGCGTGTGAAATTTTGACAATGATTGAGCCAGATGTGGTGAAAAAAATAAACCATCGTTTTTACTGTTTCGCAGTGTCCTCTAGAGTTACTCCATTTCCATATGGCCAATGAGTGTCCGAAATCTCCGATTAAAATCTTAATATTCCCCTTTTTTAACACAAAATTGAACCAGTAACCCTCGTGTTTCTCAGTCTCCTCAACAGCTCTTCTACTTCCCTATCTTCAATGGTCCGTCCCCCCTCAACTTCCAAATCACTCACTCAATCCATTCAACCTCTCATAGTCGTTGACCTCCACAATGCTCTGCCTCGAGACCTTCCTCCTACTATCGTCCTCGTCGAAGATCGCCACGATCTACAATCGATCGATAATCTCAACCGTAACCCTTAAATCGATACTCTTTCTACCGAAGACTACAATAATCTCTCTCGTTAAACAAGATGAATACATGTGTGGCTCCCTCCTCGAGTATCTCCTCTACCGTATCACTCATATCGAGGATGGCGTCGTCCTCAGGGAGCATCAATCGATGCACTCTCACTACCGTATCCTCGCCCTGTAACGACCAATCGATAATCCCCATGCCACTTACAGTAACATGTCTGTCATCATCGTGGTCCGCCCTCATCGGAGCTGCCGGTCTGTCCCGATCCCTGCCCGCTCCCAGTCTCTCCCTCTGCTCCCGCGTCAGACTATCGCGCAGTGAGGACACGCGCACACCTCGCATCCGCCCGCGCGAGAGATACTGTAGGGAGTACGGTAGGACGCGTCGATCGATACTAGAGGGTTACGGTAAGTGAAAGGACTACGGTAGCGACGGCGCGGATACGCAAGAGATTACCGGATGACGTGGCACGTTGAAAGGAGGAGAGATCGTGGTGAATAGAAGTGAGTGAAAAGAGGAGAAACCAAAGCAAAACCAGCAGAAACCATTCAGATCTTGAGGAAGCGAACCGTGATCGAGGACATATCATATGGCCCCAGGGGGTGTTCGTGTTGTGATATGATAAGAAGCCGATGAAGGGGAGAGGAACGAGTATTGATATGATAGGGGGATTAGCAGGGGGAAGATCGAGTGGAATGAAGGAATGGAAGAGGATGGAATGAGTGAAATTGACTGACATCCAGGGTGGAAATCGAAGCGACAAGCGGAGATGGAAAGAGATGAGATCCATGAGTAATTAGAGTGATTAGGAATGGGAAGAAAAGGAGAGGAGGAGGAGAAGCTGTAGAGAGGAGTGGAGATAATAGGGAGAACACTTGAGAAGACAAGGGAAGAATGGAGGATGGTGACAGAGGAGAAGAAGAAGAAAACAGGTGATGACTAATGAGTGTCTGATGAAAGGAGAGGAGACTACCGTGATTGGTTTGGTATTGATTGAAATGGATGGAGGGAGAGGGGGGAGGGGGGAGGGGAGGAATGAGGATTGAATATCACTCTCTTTCTCTCTCCCTCTCACACACGTTCCATACAAAGAATGGGATAGATGGAAAAGAGAAGAAAGAGTTGGAACGGAGAGGGAGAGAGGAAGGGGTCGAAGGGCGGGCCTGACTATGCATGACTGAGTGTCCAACGGAGTTGTCTGATCAAAGGAAGGAATGGGTCTCAAGGGGGGAAGGGATGGCTCCATGATTCGGCCCCATGCAACAGTTTGGTGACAGATGTACCGAATGGTGTCAGAGGGAGGAGAGAGGGAGGAGGGGTTGAAAGAGGAGAAGGGTGGGAAGAGGAGGAGGAGGAGATGAGGATGATGGGTTGGTGGTGTCGAAAGCGATAGCCCCCGAATCGGCATGCAAATGACCCCTCCCCGATCTCCCGTCTCTTCCTCTTCTCCTCCTTCTTCCACTACAATCAACCAAATAAGGGATGCGATGTCGGTGTTGAACCTCTCTCCATTCTGCACACTTTATCGTCTGTATGATCGGCAAAGGTGGTGTGCAGAATGGAGCCACATTTTTAAAAAGTTTGCAGAATGGAGAGAGCCAATTTCCCAATAACATCCCTGCACCAAACGACCGACGATATTGACAAAATAGGAATCGGGGATCGATTAGGCAAAGGGACAGAGGGGCCATGGAAACGAGAAGAGAAGACAGGTCGATCAATCGATGCCTGCCATAACTGGACAACAAACTAAGATGGTTGGGAGGGGGGCGGTGTGGCCCAGAGGGAAGGGAGCTCTCAGTCCTCTCGGTCCCTCCCTCTCCGTCTCTACCCTCCCTCCTACCAGTCAGTCTCTCTGCAAACAAGCTCGCGCACTCAGGTGAGAGGGGGGGAACGACGAAAGGTGAGGGGAGTGCTCTCCTTCTCTAGCGCTCTCGTCCTCTCTACCTCTCTCGTCCCCTTGTCCATTCTTCATTAGTTCGGACCAACCCGGTGATTTGAGGGAACGACGAACGGACGGAGAGAAAGAGAGACAAAAAGGTAGGGAAAGAAAGAAGAAGGAGGAGGAGGAGAAGGATTGGAGGCAGATGTTTTTTTCTCTCTCTGATCTGCACACCTGAGTGAGACAATCAAGCGATAATGAGGAGGAAGGATGAACTAGATTGGATGACGAGCTCTCTCTAGAGAGAAGCGCGCACGAAGATCAAAGATCAACCATGGTAGAAAAAAATGATGCAAGTCCACTAGTGGTTAGCACCACAGCAATAAGTGGAGTAGAAGGGTGTATGAGTGAGATGGGGGGATGGGAAGGGGAGTGAATGACTGTGCTGACCCCTGCGGATGGCCTGTCAAGGCTGAATTGAGTAGCCAATGAACACTGATCGAAGAGGAGAGAGAGAGAGAGAGGAGGGATGGACAGACTGGCCACTTTCGTGTTCCATCACCACTACAGGTCTCTGTCGGAAGATCAAATCTAATTTATCTCTTCGATCCATTGGTCTAAAATATCCACAAAAAATATCCTATAATTTGTTAGAAATTTTTTGTGCATTGAAAATTATAGCAAAGCGACGGGCTAGAAAATTAGTAGTTGCATGGGGTTTCAACAGCGCTACATGTTTCTGTCGAGATGATCAAATGTAATTTGATGCGCGCAACGTAGGAAAAAAACTAATGAGAACGATACACGTATTGCAGGAAGTATGCCGAATTGAAAATTCACTCGCCGCATTCTGTTCCATCACAACTAGGGTTGGCTAAACGATTGCGACCTTGCGACCCCGCAATGGGAACGCCCGAGGTAGCGGGGTCGCAACGTCTTTGCGGGGTGCGCAACGCTTCTCGCTTGCGAGACTCCACCTCTTTCCCTCCCGCTCCCCCTCCTCGCCAAACCCGTCGCGTCTAGCGCGCGCGCTCTCGTGATCAGAAAGTGCTTTCTCGCGTGGGCGAAAGAGAGGAGAGAGGTAGCGCACCCCGCAACGTCGTTGCGACCCCACTACCTCTCCCCCTCCTCTCGATCAGATGTTGCGGGGTCGCAACGAAAAGACGCGTGGTTGCGACCCCGAAAAGGTCGAATAGCCAACCCTAATCACCACTACATGCCTCTGGCGAGTGATCAGATATGATAGCTGTTCGGTATAGAGTATACAACAATATCCATATTCTTACAAGATGCTTGAACATAGTTTCTAGTCACATTTATGTTCCATCACTACTACATCCCTCAATCTAGATGTAAAAAGTTAATCGTACCGTATATCTCGTTGCAACAAATATTTAATTAATGAGAACAATATCCGCATTGCAGGAAACACGCCAACCCTCTGGAAATCTCATAGCCATACTCATGTCCCACCACCACTAGATCGCTTTTACGGAAAGCTCAAATTTTCCGTTCATGTTCTTTCAATATTCAATAAATACTGAATAAAAAATATCCTTCGACGTTCACAATTCATCAGATGCGCCCGACTACATAGATCGATGTAAATATCCGAAATATTCGCACGAGTTCAGCTAATGAAATGGAAGCCCTATCATTTCGGAACGGAAGATTATTGCTCTTGTCGCTTTCATGCCTCACCATCACTACTTGTCACTAGATGTGCTAAATCTTGAATTCGTTCGAATCGTCGTCTCCTAACAATATCAAAATAATGAGAAGCGCGCACACATTCAACCAGATGCGCCGAATCGAAATTAGATTGCCACTTTCATGTCCCAACACCCCTACATAGCAACTATGAAATCACCTAATTCACTAGCTGTTCCACAC
>BTSX01000124.1:0-27941 GCA_036245825.1 Pristionchus entomophagus
GTGTTTCCCTTCACTGATAGAAACCGCATTAATCGCAGTGGCTTGAACCGGGCAAAAGTCGTAACAAGGTGCGATTAGGAGAACCTGACCGCGGATCATTGTCGATCAACCTATTACGTACTTGTAATTATCTGAATTGAATGGAATCGAATGAATGTTTGGTTTTGAATGACGGAACGTTGGGTTGCTAGGTGGCGTCAGTCAGAGCGTGCTCTTCCGTGCACGTTGGCGGTCACGGCATCGTCGCTTGGATGGTTCGGTCCTCGCGGTGAAGCATTAAAAACTAACACGGCCTCGAAGTGTTGGTGCCCAGCAAAACCACAACCGAAGTAACATTGAATATTACTAGTCTTGCGGAGCGGCTTCACGGCTGCATCGCTCGGCGAAATACGTACAACTCTACGTGGTGGATCACTAGAGTCTTGGTTCGATGAAGATCGCAGCTAGCTGCGATAAGTAGTGCGAATTGCAGATACAATGAGCACGAAATCGTTGAATGCACATGGCGCCGGCGAGATAATCGCCGGCACGTTTGGATTAGTGTTGAATGTACTATTGTGTCCCGCACCGATCGTGTGGGACTTTGTCGTGGCGCGAGCTTCTCGGTAAGTTCCCGTCATCGGATCTATTGTGGCAAAGCTTGTGGTGTGCAAACACTGCAAACCGAACCTCGTCGTGGTCTCTTGTCTGTGTCTTCGTGATAGGACGTTGCGATACAGCACGTAAGCCGCCGCTCTTTGGCTTTCGTCTGCGCATTACCCTATTCCCGTCGTGCCTCTAGTACGGGCGAAGCACAGCATGCTATGGGAGACTTATCGGCATTCGAGGATTCTAGTACGAATCAACCTAATCTCAAGCGTGACTACCCGCTGACTTAAGCATATCAGTAAGCGGAGGAAAAAGAAACTAACAAGGATTCCCTGAGTAACGGCGAGTGAAACGGGGAAAAGCCCAGCGTGTAATCGCCTAGGTTCTACCTATGGTGAGGTGTCACGTATAGGCGTGTCTGTCTGGTTTTCGTTGAGGTCCGAAGTTCGCTCGAACGCGACTTCCCATAGTGGGTGCTAGGCCCGTAAGGATCTCGACTTGGCTGGTTGGGGCGCGTCTTGGAGTAGAGTTGCTTGGAAGTGCAGCTCAAAGTGGGTGGTATACCACATCTAAGGCTAAATATGGACCAAGACTTCGATAGCGAACAAGTACTGTGAAGGGAAAGTTGCAAAGAACTTTGAAGAGAGAGTTCAAGAGAATGTGAAACCACGTGGGGCTAAGCGGATAGAGTTGACGAAACTGGCAGTGTTCAGCGTTCGCGATCGGGCTTCGGCTCGTGGTCGGGCGTGCATTCATTGTCGGTACGTGCTGGGACGTTTGGCAGGCTCTTCTGAAGGCTTCAGAGTGGCCCAGGCTTGCCTGGTAGTCTTCTGTTGTCGGAAGTTGATATGCTTGCTAATCGTAAAGTTGACCAGGCCTCTGCGCGGTCAGTTGCTGGGTAGTTCTCTGCTTGGTATTCGGACATGTCTGGCTGCCTCGTGCGAGGGCTGGTTAGTGCTGCTCGCCTATGGTTCAATCCCGGTATGTGAAAGTCGACCACCTATCCGACCCGTCTTGAAACACGGACCAAGAAGGTCTAGTATGTACGCGAGTCATTGGGTATCAAAACCTATTGGCGCAATAAATGTGAAGGGCGGCTCGTTCGTCTGATATGTGATCCGTCGGTTTCGGCCGGCGGCGCAACATAGTCCCATGCCTACTGCTTGCAGTGGTGTGGAGATGGAGCGTACACACTAGGACCCGAAAGATGGTGAACTATGCCTGAGCAGGACGAAGTCAGAGGAAACTCTGATGGAAGTCCGAAGCGGTTCTGACGTGCAAATCGATCGTCGGACTCGGGTATAGGGGCGAAAGACTAATCGAACCATCTAGTAGCTGGTTCACACCGAAGTTTCCCCCAGGGATAGCTGGCACTTATGTTTGTTGTATCTTGTAAAGCTAATGATTAGAGGAATTGGGGACGAAATGTTCTCGACCTATTCTCAACTTTCAATGGGTATGATGTCGCGGTTGCTTAAGTGAACCGTGGCTGCGAAAACGAGTGCCAAGTGGGCCATTTTTGGTAAGCAGAACTGGCGATGTGGGATGAACCAAACGTTGGGATAAGGTGCCTAACTCTCCGCTCATGAGACCCCATAAAGGGTGTTGATTGATATAGACAGCAGGACGGTGGCCATGGAAGTCGGAATCGCTAAGGAGTGTGTAACAACTCACCTGCCGAATCAATCAGCCCCGAAAATGGATGGCGCTTGAGCGGGGGACCTAAGCCCAACCGTTGTTGGCTTGTACGTTTCGTGCGTCTGGCCTCAACGAGTAGGTGTGTCGCGGTGGTTAGCGTCGAAGGCTTAGGGCGTAGGCCCAGCTGGAGCTTCCATCGGTGCAGATCTTGGTGGCAGTAGCAAATAATCAAGTGAGAATCTTGATGACTGAAGTGGAGAAGGGTTCCACGTGAACAGTAGTTGAATGTGGGTGAGTCGATCCTAAGATACTGGCTAATGCTTGTATCATTGACGTCGAGCCTCGTGCTTCTCGTCCTAATGTCGAAAGGGAAACGGGTTAATATTCCCGTACCTGTAATTGTGAATTTGTAGACGCAAGTCTGCATTGGCGGTAACGCATTCGAACTTGGCGATGCTAAGTGTGATCCGGGCTAGAGATCTCTTCTCTAGTTAAGGAACGGACTCCCTGGAAACGGTTCAGCCGGAGATAGGGACGTTGTTTCCGTATAGCGCCACGGTTTCTGTGGTGTCCCGTGTATCGCGCTTGGCCCTTGAAAAGCCAAGGGAGCAATTCAATTCACAATACTGATCGTTACCCATATCCGCAGCAGGTCTCCAAGGTTCGTAGCCTCTAGTCGATAGAATAATGTAGATAAGGGAAGTCGGCAAATTAGATCCCTACCTTCGGAATAAGGATTGGCTCTAAGGACCGGTCTGTACGGGCTTTGCAATGAAGCTTGGTCGACGGCGCTTTGATTGGTTGGCTCTCGGGTCGGCTTGATCTAATGGCGTCGTTGCCTTGTGGACTTGCCTAGCTGCGTGCATGCGTTTCGGCGTATGTACTTCGTGCGACACTTAACGGTTGACTTAGAACTGGTACGGACTCGGGGAATCCGACTGTCTAATTAAAACAGAGGAGATAGATGGTCCTTGCGGACGTTGACTATCTCTGATTTCTGCCCAGTGCTCTGAATGTTAACGTGGAGTAATCTGCTTAAGCGCGGGTAAACGGCGGGAGTAACTATGACTCTCCTTAAGGTAGCCAAATGCCTCGTCATCTAATTAGTGACGCGCATGAATGGATTAACGAGATTCCCACTGTCCCTATCTACTATCTAGCGAAACCACAGCCAAGGGAACGGGGCTTGGAAAAAACAGCGGGGAAAGAAGACCCTGTTGAGTTTGACTCTAGTTTGACTCTGTGACGAGTCTTGAGAGACGTAGTATAAGTGGGAGACTTCGGTCGCAATTGAAATACCACTACTTTCATCGATTCTTTACTTATTCGGTAATGCGAGGATTGGAGCTCGTTCTCCTTCCTTCTGGTGTTAAGCATCGGCTCTCGGAGCCTTTGCGACTCGGACCGAAGACAGTGTCAGGCCGGGAGTTTGACTGGGGCGGTACATCTATCAAAACGTAACGTAGGTGTCCTAAGGTGTGCTCAGAGGGGACGGAAACCTCTCGTAGAGCAAAAGGGCAAAAGCCCACTTGATCTTGATTTTCAGTACTAATACAGGACCGCGAAAGCGTGGCCTATCGATCCTTAAAACCTTGATGGTTTCAAGTTGAGGTGTCAGAAAAATTACCACAGGGATAACTGGCTTGTGGCAGCCAAGCGTCCATAGCGACGTTGCTTTTTGATCCTTCGATGTCGGCTCTTCCTATCATTGCGAAGCAGAATTCGCCAAGCGTTGGATTGTTCACCCTCTAATAGGGAACGTGAGCTGGGTTTAGACCGTCGTGAGGACAGGTTAGTTTTACCCTACTGTTGACTGGGTTGTTGCAATAGTAATCCTACTTAGTACGAGAGGAACCGTAGGTTCGGACCACTGGTTCATGCGGCTGGTCGATAGACCAATGCTGCGAAGCTACCATCTGTTTGATTATAACTGAAAGCCTCTAAGTTAGAATCGGGGCTAATAAAGGTAACTATGTTTTGGCTCCCGGTGTCGGGAGGCTTTTGTTAAGTACGCCGCAAGGCTACTGCGTATGCCCTTATCTATGACCTTACCTGTTCGGGGAATCTGTTCAGGGTTGTCACAACGGACCATTCCGTTTCAATGTCGGGGCGCGAGATCTCTTGTAGACTACTTGAGTAGTGGTCGAGGTGTTGTACTCAGTAGAGCGACGCATGTCGCGATCTGTTGAGACTCTGCCGTTGACCGTTCGGTTTGTCTTTGTGTTTCGAAAGGTGGCCGGAGACTTGTCCCGGTTCTGAACTTGTACGATTCATCGAAGGGTGGCCGGAGACTTGTCCCGACTTTGAACTTGTGTTTTTGATCGAAGGGTAACCGGAGACTTGTCCCGGATCTACTTGTCCTTTTTTGGAAGGGTGGCCAGGGTTGGGTATGGACTTTGAAAGGGTAGCCAAATGCCTTCTATCTAATTAGTGAAGCGCACGAATCAGGGGTCATTCGGGATTCTAGGGAAAAAGCTTCGAAAGAAGCGATCTGTTGAGGACTCTGCCATTGACCGTTCGTTTTTTGCTTGCTACTCACCAAAATGGAACATTCACGGGGTTGCCAATCTCGATATGAAATAGTTAATATGGTTTGAAAGTCAGAATTGCCTCTGGGACCGAAGGTTTATGGCCTCCGATGTGTGTGGTGTGTGGCCGGAGACTTTTCCCAGATCTAATCTAACTTGGTGAGATTATCGTTTGATTTTGGACTTGGTCGAATTCACGGTAAGGACCAATGATTGTGGACTTGGTACAGGATTTCACGGTACCGACCCTTACCGCTGACATTCTAGGTAGATTCCCGTATGATGGAGGTAGCGACCTTCTCGTCACGTTACTTTTCTGCAAAGGTGGGACTCTTACACGTAGTCGGCACAGGCTGGGAATGCCAGCGGGTTCTATTTGTGAAGTGAGCAGTCTTCGGGCTGTTCGCTGAGCGATCGTGATAGGTTACTGCTGTTTCTTCGTATGAAGAGGACGTCTGCAGTGCAAATCATACGGCGCGACCCGCTTCGTGCGGGTCGAGCTATTCTACTGTTCATTGCGCAAATGCGTAAACGTTGACACATTCGGTCCAACATCCTCGTGATATTGGGAAGTTCATGTGAAAACGATCGGATCTTCGTGTTCTCGAGTATTCGCGAAAGCGTTGCTCTCCTCGTCGATTCTCTATCGTGATTCGCCGTAAGGTGTCTCGCGAATGGTGGCTTTTCAAAAGTTACCTGGTTGATCCTGCCAGCGGTGATATGCTCAGATAAAAGATTAAGCCATGCATGTCTAAGAACATATGTGTAAACATGGAATCTGCGAACGGCTCATTATTAACACCCGTAATCTACCCAGTCTTCGTATCCAAAACGGATATCTGCGTTAATTTTGGAGCTAAAACGTGCACCAAAGCACCGCCAGCAATGGTAGTGCGCACTTATTAGTTTAAGGCCGATTGGGGCAACCCTCTTGGTGACTCTGAATAATTTTGCGGATCGCATGGTCTTGTACCGGCGACGTACTGGTCGAGCGGGTGCCCTATCAACTATTGATGGAAGTCTATGTGTCTTCCATGGTTGGTAACGGGTAACGGAGAATAAGGGTTCGACTCCGGAGAGCTAGCCTTAGAAACGGCTATCACATCCAAGGAAGGCAGCAGGCGCGTAAATTACCCCACTCTCAATTCGAGGAGGTAGTGACTATCAATAACGAGACAGGATCTCTTTGAGGGTCTGTCATTGAAATGAGCACAACTTAAAGACTTTAACGAAGTCTATGGGAGGGCAAGTCTGGTGCCAGCAGCCCGCGGTAATTCCAGCTCCAACGTGTATATCGTCATTGCTGCGGTTAAAAAGCTCGTAGTTGGGATCTAAGTTCATGACTGTAGTTCTCCATGTGAGATACTGCTAGTCTGGACTGTTTCGCCGGTTTTCCGTAGCTTCGGCTGCGGTGACTGGTGTTGTAACTTTGATTAAATCAATGTGATTAAAACAGGCGTTTGCTTGAATGCTTTATCATGGAATAATAGAATATGACTTCGGTCCATTCTGTTGGTCTTGGGATTGAAGTAATGATTAAAAGGAACAACTCGGGGGCATCCGTATCGCTGCGTGAGAGGTGAAATTCTTGGACCGCAGCGAGACGACCTATTGCGAAAGCATTTGCCAAGAATGTTTTCATTAATCAAGAACGAAAGTCAGAGGATCGAAGGCGATTAGATACCGCCCTAGTTCTGACCGTAAACTATGCCAACTAGCGATCAGGTGGAGGTAGTTTAGCCCTGCCTGGGAGCTTCTCGGAAACGAAAGTCTTCGGGTTCCGGGGGTAGTATGGTTGCAAATCTGAAACTTAAAGGAATTGACGGAAGGGCACCACCAGGAGTGGAGCCTGCGGCTTAATTTGACTCAACACGGGAAATCTCACCCGGACCGGACACTATAATGATTGACAGATTGATAGTTCTTTCTTGATTTGGTGGTTGGTGGTGCATGGCCGTTCTTAGTTCGTGGATTGATCTGTCTGGTTTATTCCGATAACGAACGAGACTCTAACCTGCTAACTAGTGGTGCGATAGTTTCGTCGTATCTACTTCTTAGAGGGATAAGCGGTGTTCAACCGCATGAGATTGAGTAATAACAGGTCTGTGATGCCCTTAGATGTTCGGGGCTGCACGCGCGCTACACTGGAAAGTGCAGCAAGCGTTATCTTCCTTGGCCGAAAGGTCTGGGTAATCTTTTGAAAGCTTTTCGTGTTTGGAATAGAGGATTGCAATTATTTCTCTTGAACGAGGAATTCCCAGTAAGTATGAGTCATTAGCTCATGCTGATTACGTCCCTGCCCTTTGTACACACCGCCCGTCGCTGCCCGGGACTGAGTTGCCTCGAGAAATGCGGGGACTTTCGGCGTTGGGTTTCCCTTCACTGATAGAAACCGCATTAATCGCAGTGGCTTGAACCGGGCAAAAGTCGTAACAAGGTGCGATTAGGAGAACCTGACCGCGGATCATTGTCGATCAACCTATTACGTACTTGTAATTATCTGAATTGAATGGAATCGAATGAATGTTTGGTTTTGAATGACGGAACGTTGGGTTGCTAGGTGGCGTCAGTCAGAGCGTGCTCTTCCGTGCACGTTGGCGGTCACGGCATCGTCGCTTGGATGGTTCGGTCCTCGCGGTGAAGCATTAAAAACTAACACGGCCTCGAAGTGTTGGTGCCCAGCAAAACCACAACCGAAGTAACATTGAAATATTACTAGTCTTGCGGAGCGGCTTCACGGCTGCATCGCTCGGCGAAATACGTACAACTCTACGTGGTGGATCACTAGAGTCTTGGTTCGATGAAGATCGCAGCTAGCTGCGATAAGTAGTGCGAATTGCAGATACAATGAGCACGAAATCGTTGAATGCACATGGCGCCGGCGAGATAATCGCCGGCACGTTTGGATTAGTGTTGAATGTACTATTGTGTCCCGCACCGATCGTGTGGGACTTTGTCGTGGCGCGAGCTTCTCGGTAAGTTCCCGTCATCGGATCTATTGTGGCAAAGCTTGTGGTGTGCAAACACTGCAAACCGAACCTCGTCGTGTCTCTTGTCTGTGTCTTCGTGATAGGACGTTGCGATACAGCACGTAAGCCGCCGCTCTTTGGCTTTCGTCTGCGCATTACCCTATTCCCGTCGTGCCTCTAGTACGGGCGAAGCACAGCATGCTATGGGAGACTTATCGGCATTCGAGGATTCTAGTACGAATCAACCTAATCTCAAGCGTGACTACCCGCTGAACTTAAGCATATCAGTAAGCGGAGGAAAAGAAACTAACAAGGATTCCCTGAGTAACGGCGAGTGAAACGGGAAAAGCCCAGCGTGTAATCGCCTAGGTTCTACCTATGGTGAGGTGTCACGTATAGGCGTGTCTGTCTGGTTTTCGTTGAGGTCCGAAGTTCGCTCGAACGCGACTTCCCATAGTGGGTGCTAGGCCCGTAAGGATCTCGACTTGGCTGGTTGGGCGCGTCTTGGAGTAGAGTTGCTTGGAAGTGCAGCTCAAAGTGGGTGGTATACCACATCTAAGGCTAAATATGACCAAGACTTCGATAGCGAACAAGTACTGTGAAGGAAAGTTGCAAAGAACTTTGAAGAGAGAGTTCAAGAGAATGTGAAACCACGTGGGGCTAAGCGGATAGAGTTGACGAAACTGGCAGTGTTCAGCGTTCGCGATCGGGCTTCGGCTCGTGGTCGGGCGTGCATTCATTGTCGGTACGTGCTGGGACGTTTGGCAGGCTCTTCTGAAGGCTTCAGAGTGGCCCAGGCTTGCCTGGTAGTCTTCTGTTGTCGGAAGTTGATATGCTTGCTAATCGTAAAGTTGACCAGGCCTCTGCGCGGTCAGTTGCTGGGTAGTTCTCTGCTTGGTAGTCGGACATGTCTGGCTGCCTCGTGCGAGGGCTGGTTAGTGGCTGCTCGCCTATGGTTCAATCCCGGTATGTGAAAGTCGACCACCTATCCGACCCGTCTTGAAACACGGACCAAGAAGTCTAGTATGTACGCGAGTCATTGGGTATCAAAACCTATTGGCGCAATAAATGTGAAGGGCGGCTCGTTCGTCTGATATGTGATCCGTCGGTTTCGGCCGGCGGCGCAACATAGTCCCATGCCTACTGCTTGCAGTGGTGTGGAGATGGAGCGTACACACTAGGACCCGAAAGATGGTGAACTATGCCTGAGCAGGACGAAGTCAGAGGAAACTCTGATGGAAGTCCGAAGCGGTTCTGACGTGCAAATCGATCGTCGGACTCGGGTATAGGGGCGAAAGACTAATCGAACCATCTAGTAGCTGGTTCACACCGAAGTTTCCCCCAGGATAGCTGGCACTTATGTTTGTTGTATCTTGTAAAGCTAATGATTAGAGGAATTGGGGACGAAATGTTCTCGACCTATTCTCAAACTTTCAATGGGTATGATGTCGCGGTTGCTTAAGTGAACCGTGGCTGCGAAAACGAGTGCCAAGTGGGCCATTTTTGGTAAGCAGAACTGGCGATGTGGGATGAACCAAACGTTGGGATAAGGTGCCTAACTCTCCGCTCATGAGACCCCATAAAGGGTGTTGATTGATATAGACAGCAGGACGGTGGCCATGGAAGTCGGAATCCGCTAAGGAGTGTGTAACAACTCACCTGCCGAATCAATCAGCCCCGAAAATGGATGGCGCTTGAGCGGGGGACCTAAGCCCAACCGTTGTTGGCTTGTACGTTTCGTGCGTCTGGCCTCAACGAGTAGGTGTGTCGCGGTGGTTAGCGTCGAAGGCTTAGGGCGTAGGCCCAGCTGGAGCTTCCATCGGTGCAGATCTTGGTGGCAGTAGCAAATAATCAAGTGAGAATCTTGATGACTGAAGTGGAGAAGGGTTCCACGTGAACAGTAGTTGAATGTGGGTGAGTCGATCCTAAGATACTGGCTAATGCCTTGTATCATTGACGTCGAGCCTCGTGCTTCTCGTCTAATGTCGAAAGGGAAACGGGTTAATATTCCCGTACCTGTAATTGTGAATTTGTAGACGCAAGTCTGCATTGGCGGTAACGCATTCGAACTTGGCGATGCTAAGTGTGATCCGGGCTAGAGATCTCTTCTCTAGTTAAGGAACGGACTCCCTGGAAACGGTTCAGCCGGAGATAGGGACGTTGTTTCCGTATAGCGCCACGGTTTCTGTGGTGTCCCGTGTATCGCGCTTGGCCCTTGAAAAGCCAAGGGAGCAATTCAATTCACAATACTGATCGTACCCATATCCGCAGCAGGTCTCCAAGGTTCGTAGCCTCTAGTCGATAGAATAATGTAGATAAGGGAAGTCGGCAAATTAGATCCCTACCTTCGGAATAAGGATTGGCTCTAAGGACCGGTCTGTACGGGCTTTGCAATGAAGCTTGGTCGACGGCGCTTTGATTGGGTTGGCTCTCGGGTCGGCTTGATCTAATGGCGTCGTTGCCTTGTGGACTTGCCTAGCTGCGTGCATGCGTTTCGGCGTATGTACTTCGTGCGACACTTAACGGTTGACTTAGAACTGGTACGGACTCGGGGAATCCGACTGTCTAATTAAAACAGAGGAGATAGATGGTCCTTGCGGACGTTGACTATCTCTGATTTCTGCCCAGTGCTCTGAATGTTAACGTGGAGTAATCTGCTTAAGCGCGGGTAAACGGCGGGAGTAACTATGACTCTCTTAAGGTAGCCAAATGCCTCGTCATCTAATTAGTGACGCGCATGAATGGATTAACGAGATTCCCACTGTCCCTATCTACTATCTAGCGAAACCACAGCCAAGGGAACGGGCTTGGAAAAAACAGCGGGGAAAGAAGACCCTGTTGAGTTTGACTCTAGTTTGACTCTGTGACGAGTCTTGAGAGACGTAGTATAAGTGGGAGACTTCGGTCGCAATTGAAATACCACTACTTTCATCGATTCTTTACTTATTCGGTAATGCGAGGATTGGAGCTCGTTCTCCTTCCTTCTGGTGTTAAGCATCGGCTCTCGGAGCCTTTGCGACTCGGACCGAAGACAGTGTCAGGCCGGGAGTTTGACTGGGGCGGTACATCTATCAAAACGTAACGTAGGTGTCCTAAGGTGTGCTCAGAGGGGACGGAAACCTCTCGTAGAGCAAAAGGGCAAAAGCCCACTTGATCTTGATTTTCAGTACTAATACAGACCGCGAAAGCGTGGCCTATCGATCCTTAAAACCTTGATGGTTTCAAGTTTGAGGTGTCAGAAAAATTACCACAGGGATAACTGGCTTGTGGCAGCCAAGCGTCCATAGCGACGTTGCTTTTTGATCCTTCGATGTCGGCTCTTCCTATCATTGCGAAGCAGAATTCGCCAAGCGTTGGATTGTTCACCCTCTAATAGGGAACGTGAGCTGGGTTTAGACCGTCGTGAGACAGGTTAGTTTTACCCTACTGTTGACTGGTTGTTGCAATAGTAATCCTACTTAGTACGAGAGGAACCGTAGGTTCGGACCACTGGTTCATGCGGCTGGTCGATAGACCAATGCTGCGAAGCTACCATCTGTTTGATTATAACTGAAAGCCTCTAAGTTAGAATCGGGGCTAATAAAGGTAACTATGTTTTGGCTCCCCGGTGTCGGGAGGCTTTTGTTAAGTACGCCGCAAGGCTACTGCGTATGCCCTTATCTATGACCTTACCTGTTCGGGGAATCTGTTCAGGTTGTCACAACGGACCATTCCGTTTCAATGTCGGGGCGCGAGATCTCTTGTAGACTACTTGAGTAGTGGTCGAGGTGTTGTACTCAGTAGAGCGACGCATGTCGCGATCTGTTGAGACTCTGCCGTTGACCGTTCGGTTTGTCTTTGTGTTTCGAAAGGTGGCCGGAGACTTGTCCCGGTTCTGAACTTGTACGATTCATCGAAGGGTGGCCGGAGACTTGTCCCGACTTTGAACTTGTGTTTTTGATCGAAGGGTAACCGGAGACTTGTCCCGGATCTACTTGTCCTTTTTTGGAAGGGTGGCCAGGGTTGGGTATGGACTTTGAAAGGTAGCCAAATGCCTTCTTATCTAATTAGTGAAGCGCACGAATCAGGGGTCATTCGGGATTCTAGGGAAAAGCTTCGAAAGAAGCGATCTGTTGAGACTCTGCCATTGACCGTTCGTTTTTTGCTTGCTACTCACCAAAATGGAACATTCACGGGGTTGCCAATCTCGATATGAAATAGTTAATATGGTTTGAAAGTCAGAATTGCCTCTGGGACCGAAGGTTTATGGCCTCCGATGTGTGTGGTGTGTGGCCGGAGACTTTTCCCAGATCTAATCTAACTTGGTGAGATTATCGTTTGATTTTGGACTTGGTCGAATTCACGGTAAGGACCAATGATTGTGGACTTGGTACAGGATTTCACGGTACCGACCCTTACCGCTGACATTCTAGGTAGATTCCCGTATGATGGAGGTAGCGACCTTCTCGTCACGTTACTTTTCTGCAAAGGTGGGACTCTTACACGTAGTCGGCACAGGCTGGGAATGCCAGCGGGTTCTATTTGTGAAGTGAGCAGTCTTCGGGCTGTTCGCTGAGCGATCGTGATAGGTTACTGCTGTTTCTTCGTATGAAGAGACGTCTGCAGTGCAAATCATACGGCGCGACCCGCTTCGTGCGGGTCGAGCTATTCTACTGTTCATTGCGCAAATGCGTAAACGTTGACACATTCGGTCCAACATCCTCGTGATATTGGGAAGTTCATGTGAAAACGATCGGATCTTCGTGTTCTCGAGTATTCGCGAAAGCGTTGCTCTCCTCGTCGATTCTCTATCGTGATTCGCCGTAAGGTGTCTCGCGAATGGTGGCTTTTCAAAAGTTACCTGGTTGATCCTGCCAGCGGTGATATGCTCAGATAAAAGATTAAGCCATGCATGTCTAAGAACATATGTGTAAACATGAATCTGCGAACGGCTCATTATTAACACCCGTAATCTACCCAGTCTTCGTATCCAAAACGGATATCTGCGTTAATTTTGGAGCTAAAACGTGCACCAAAGCACCGCCAGCAATGGTAGTGCGCACTTATTAGTTTAAGGCCGATTGGGGCAACCCTCTTGGTGACTCTGAATAATTTTGCGGATCGCATGGTCTTGTACCGGCGACGTACTGGTCGAGCGGGTGCCCTATCAACTATTGATGGAAGTCTATGTGTCTTCCATGGTTGTAACGGGTAACGGAGAATAAGGGTTCGACTCCGGAGAGCTAGCCTTAGAAACGGCTATCACATCCAAGGAAGGCAGCAGGCGCGTAAATTACCCACTCTCAATTCGAGGAGGTAGTGACTATCAATAACGAGACAGATCTCTTTGAGGTCTGTCATTGAAATGAGCACAACTTAAAGACTTTAACGAAGTCTATGGGAGGGCAAGTCTGGTGCCAGCAGCCGCGGTAATTCCAGCTCCCAACGTGTATATCGTCATTGCTGCGGTTAAAAAGCTCGTAGTTGGATCTAAGTTCATGACTGTAGTTCTCCATGTGAGATACTGCTAGTCTGGACTGTTTCGCGCGTTTTCCGTAGCTTCGGCTGCGGTGACTGGTGTTGTAACTTTGATTAAATCAATGTGATTAAAACAGGCGTTTGCTTGAATGCTTTATCATGGAATAATAGAATATGACTTCGGTCCATTCTGTTGGTCTTGGGATTGAAGTAATGATTAAAAGGAACAACTCGGGGGCATCCGTATCGCTGCGTGAGAGGTGAAATTCTTGGACCGCAGCGAGACGACCTATTGCGAAAGCATTTGCCAAGAATGTTTTCATTAATCAAGAACGAAAGTCAGAGGATCGAAGGCGATTAGATACCGCCCTAGTTCTGACCGTAAACTATGCCAACTAGCGATCAGGTGGAGGTAGTTTAGCCCTGCCTGGGAGCTTCTCGGAAACGAAAGTCTTCGGGTTCCGGGGGTAGTATGGTTGCAAATCTGAAACTTAAAGGAATTGACGGAAGGGCACCACCAGGAGTGGAGCCTGCGGCTTAATTTGACTCAACACGGGAAATCTCACCCGGACCGGACACTATAATGATTGACAGATTGATAGTTCTTTCTTGATTTGGTGGTTGGTGGTGCATGGCCGTTCTTAGTTCGTGGATTGATCTGTCTGGTTTATTCCGATAACGAACGAGACTCTAACCTGCTAACTAGTGGTGCGATAGTTTCGTCGTATCTACTTCTTAGAGGGATAAGCGGTGTTCAACCGCATGAGATTGAGTAATAACAGGTCTGTGATGCCCTTAGATGTTCGGGGCTGCACGCGCGCTACACTGGAAAGTGCAGCAAGCGTTATCTTCCTTGGCCGAAAGGTCTGGGTAATCTTTTGAAAGCTTTTCGTGTTTGGAATAGAGGATTGCAATTATTTCTCTTGAACGAGGAATTCCCAGTAAGTATGAGTCATTAGCTCATGCTGATTACGTCCCTGCCCTTTGTACACACCGCCCGTCGCTGCCCGGGACTGAGTTGCCTCGAGAAATGCGGGGACTTTCGGCGTTGGGTTTCCCTTCACTGATAGAAACCGCATTAATCGCAGTGGCTTGAACCGGGCAAAAGTCGTAACAAGGTGCGATTAGGAGAACCTGACCGCGGATCATTGTCGATCAACCTATTACGTACTTGTAATTATCTGAATTGAATGGAATCGAATGAATGTTTGGTTTTGAATGACGGAACGTTGGGTTGCTAGGTGGCGTCAGTCAGAGCGTGCTCTTCCGTGCACGTTGGCGGTCACGGCATCGTCGCTTGGATGGTTCGGTCCTCGCGGTGAAGCATTAAAAACTAACACGGCCTCGAAGTGTTGGTGCCCAGCAAAACCACAACCGAAGTAACATTGAAATATTACTAGTCTTGCGGAGCGGCTTCACGGCTGCATCGCTCGGCGAAATACGTACAACTCTACGTGGTGGATCACTAGAGTCTTGGTTCGATGAAGATCGCAGCTAGCTGCGATAAGTAGTGCGAATTGCAGATACAATGAGCACGAAATCGTTGAATGCACATGGCGCCGGCGAGATAATCGCCGGCACGTTTGGATTAGTGTTGAATGTACTATTGTGTCCCGCACCGATCGTGTGGGACTTTGTCGTGGCGCGAGCTTCTCGGTAAGTTCCCGTCATCGGATCTATTGTGGCAAAGCTTGTGGTGTGCAAACACTGCAAACCGAACCTCGTCGTGTCTCTTGTCTGTGTCTTCGTGATAGGACGTTGCGATACAGCACGTAAGCCGCCGCTCTTTGGCTTTCGTCTGCGCATTACCCTATTCCCGTCGTGCCTCTAGTACGGGCGAAGCACAGCATGCTATGGGAGACTTATCGGCATTCGAGGATTCTAGTACGAATCAACCTAATCTCAAGCGTGACTACCCGCTGAACTTAAGCATATCAGTAAGCGGAGGAAAAGAAACTAACAAGGATTCCCTGAGTAACGGCGAGTGAAACGGGAAAAGCCCAGCGTGTAATCGCCTAGGTTCTACCTATGGTGAGGTGTCACGTATAGGCGTGTCTGTCTGGTTTTCGTTGAGGTCCGAAGTTCGCTCGAACGCGACTTCCCATAGTGGGTGCTAGGCCCGTAAGGATCTCGACTTGGCTGGTTGGGCGCGTCTTGGAGTAGAGTTGCTTGGAAGTGCAGCTCAAAGTGGGTGGTATACCACATCTAAGGCTAAATATGACCAAGACTTCGATAGCGAACAAGTACTGTGAAGGAAAGTTGCAAAGAACTTTGAAGAGAGAGTTCAAGAGAATGTGAAACCACGTGGGGCTAAGCGGATAGAGTTGACGAAACTGGCAGTGTTCAGCGTTCGCGATCGGGCTTCGGCTCGTGGTCGGGCGTGCATTCATTGTCGGTACGTGCTGGGACGTTTGGCAGGCTCTTCTGAAGGCTTCAGAGTGGCCCAGGCTTGCCTGGTAGTCTTCTGTTGTCGGAAGTTGATATGCTTGCTAATCGTAAAGTTGACCAGGCCTCTGCGCGGTCAGTTGCTGGGTAGTTCTCTGCTTGGTAGTCGGACATGTCTGGCTGCCTCGTGCGAGGGCTGGTTAGTGGCTGCTCGCCTATGGTTCAATCCCGGTATGTGAAAGTCGACCACCTATCCGACCCGTCTTGAAACACGGACCAAGAAGTCTAGTATGTACGCGAGTCATTGGGTATCAAAACCTATTGGCGCAATAAATGTGAAGGGCGGCTCGTTCGTCTGATATGTGATCCGTCGGTTTCGGCCGGCGGCGCAACATAGTCCCATGCCTACTGCTTGCAGTGGTGTGGAGATGGAGCGTACACACTAGGACCCGAAAGATGGTGAACTATGCCTGAGCAGGACGAAGTCAGAGGAAACTCTGATGGAAGTCCGAAGCGGTTCTGACGTGCAAATCGATCGTCGGACTCGGGTATAGGGGCGAAAGACTAATCGAACCATCTAGTAGCTGGTTCACACCGAAGTTTCCCCCAGGATAGCTGGCACTTATGTTTGTTGTATCTTGTAAAGCTAATGATTAGAGGAATTGGGGACGAAATGTTCTCGACCTATTCTCAAACTTTCAATGGGTATGATGTCGCGGTTGCTTAAGTGAACCGTGGCTGCGAAAACGAGTGCCAAGTGGGCCATTTTTGGTAAGCAGAACTGGCGATGTGGGATGAACCAAACGTTGGGATAAGGTGCCTAACTCTCCGCTCATGAGACCCCATAAAGGGTGTTGATTGATATAGACAGCAGGACGGTGGCCATGGAAGTCGGAATCCGCTAAGGAGTGTGTAACAACTCACCTGCCGAATCAATCAGCCCCGAAAATGGATGGCGCTTGAGCGGGGGACCTAAGCCCAACCGTTGTTGGCTTGTACGTTTCGTGCGTCTGGCCTCAACGAGTAGGTGTGTCGCGGTGGTTAGCGTCGAAGGCTTAGGGCGTAGGCCCAGCTGGAGCTTCCATCGGTGCAGATCTTGGTGGCAGTAGCAAATAATCAAGTGAGAATCTTGATGACTGAAGTGGAGAAGGGTTCCACGTGAACAGTAGTTGAATGTGGGTGAGTCGATCCTAAGATACTGGCTAATGCCTTGTATCATTGACGTCGAGCCTCGTGCTTCTCGTCTAATGTCGAAAGGGAAACGGGTTAATATTCCCGTACCTGTAATTGTGAATTTGTAGACGCAAGTCTGCATTGGCGGTAACGCATTCGAACTTGGCGATGCTAAGTGTGATCCGGGCTAGAGATCTCTTCTCTAGTTAAGGAACGGACTCCCTGGAAACGGTTCAGCCGGAGATAGGGACGTTGTTTCCGTATAGCGCCACGGTTTCTGTGGTGTCCCGTGTATCGCGCTTGGCCCTTGAAAAGCCAAGGGAGCAATTCAATTCACAATACTGATCGTACCCATATCCGCAGCAGGTCTCCAAGGTTCGTAGCCTCTAGTCGATAGAATAATGTAGATAAGGGAAGTCGGCAAATTAGATCCCTACCTTCGGAATAAGGATTGGCTCTAAGGACCGGTCTGTACGGGCTTTGCAATGAAGCTTGGTCGACGGCGCTTTGATTGGGTTGGCTCTCGGGTCGGCTTGATCTAATGGCGTCGTTGCCTTGTGGACTTGCCTAGCTGCGTGCATGCGTTTCGGCGTATGTACTTCGTGCGACACTTAACGGTTGACTTAGAACTGGTACGGACTCGGGGAATCCGACTGTCTAATTAAAACAGAGGAGATAGATGGTCCTTGCGGACGTTGACTATCTCTGATTTCTGCCCAGTGCTCTGAATGTTAACGTGGAGTAATCTGCTTAAGCGCGGGTAAACGGCGGGAGTAACTATGACTCTCTTAAGGTAGCCAAATGCCTCGTCATCTAATTAGTGACGCGCATGAATGGATTAACGAGATTCCCACTGTCCCTATCTACTATCTAGCGAAACCACAGCCAAGGGAACGGGCTTGGAAAAAACAGCGGGGAAAGAAGACCCTGTTGAGTTTGACTCTAGTTTGACTCTGTGACGAGTCTTGAGAGACGTAGTATAAGTGGGAGACTTCGGTCGCAATTGAAATACCACTACTTTCATCGATTCTTTACTTATTCGGTAATGCGAGGATTGGAGCTCGTTCTCCTTCCTTCTGGTGTTAAGCATCGGCTCTCGGAGCCTTTGCGACTCGGACCGAAGACAGTGTCAGGCCGGGAGTTTGACTGGGGCGGTACATCTATCAAAACGTAACGTAGGTGTCCTAAGGTGTGCTCAGAGGGGACGGAAACCTCTCGTAGAGCAAAAGGGCAAAAGCCCACTTGATCTTGATTTTCAGTACTAATACAGACCGCGAAAGCGTGGCCTATCGATCCTTAAAACCTTGATGGTTTCAAGTTTGAGGTGTCAGAAAAATTACCACAGGGATAACTGGCTTGTGGCAGCCAAGCGTCCATAGCGACGTTGCTTTTTGATCCTTCGATGTCGGCTCTTCCTATCATTGCGAAGCAGAATTCGCCAAGCGTTGGATTGTTCACCCTCTAATAGGGAACGTGAGCTGGGTTTAGACCGTCGTGAGACAGGTTAGTTTTACCCTACTGTTGACTGGTTGTTGCAATAGTAATCCTACTTAGTACGAGAGGAACCGTAGGTTCGGACCACTGGTTCATGCGGCTGGTCGATAGACCAATGCTGCGAAGCTACCATCTGTTTGATTATAACTGAAAGCCTCTAAGTTAGAATCGGGGCTAATAAAGGTAACTATGTTTTGGCTCCCCGGTGTCGGGAGGCTTTTGTTAAGTACGCCGCAAGGCTACTGCGTATGCCCTTATCTATGACCTTACCTGTTCGGGGAATCTGTTCAGGTTGTCACAACGGACCATTCCGTTTCAATGTCGGGGCGCGAGATCTCTTGTAGACTACTTGAGTAGTGGTCGAGGTGTTGTACTCAGTAGAGCGACGCATGTCGCGATCTGTTGAGACTCTGCCGTTGACCGTTCGGTTTGTCTTTGTGTTTCGAAAGGTGGCCGGAGACTTGTCCCGGTTCTGAACTTGTACGATTCATCGAAGGGTGGCCGGAGACTTGTCCCGACTTTGAACTTGTGTTTTTGATCGAAGGGTAACCGGAGACTTGTCCCGGATCTACTTGTCCTTTTTTGGAAGGGTGGCCAGGGTTGGGTATGGACTTTGAAAGGTAGCCAAATGCCTTCTTATCTAATTAGTGAAGCGCACGAATCAGGGGTCATTCGGGATTCTAGGGAAAAGCTTCGAAAGAAGCGATCTGTTGAGACTCTGCCATTGACCGTTCGTTTTTTGCTTGCTACTCACCAAAATGGAACATTCACGGGGTTGCCAATCTCGATATGAAATAGTTAATATGGTTTGAAAGTCAGAATTGCCTCTGGGACCGAAGGTTTATGGCCTCCGATGTGTGTGGTGTGTGGCCGGAGACTTTTCCCAGATCTAATCTAACTTGGTGAGATTATCGTTTGATTTTGGACTTGGTCGAATTCACGGTAAGGACCAATGATTGTGGACTTGGTACAGGATTTCACGGTACCGACCCTTACCGCTGACATTCTAGGTAGATTCCCGTATGATGGAGGTAGCGACCTTCTCGTCACGTTACTTTTCTGCAAAGGTGGGACTCTTACACGTAGTCGGCACAGGCTGGGAATGCCAGCGGGTTCTATTTGTGAAGTGAGCAGTCTTCGGGCTGTTCGCTGAGCGATCGTGATAGGTTACTGCTGTTTCTTCGTATGAAGAGACGTCTGCAGTGCAAATCATACGGCGCGACCCGCTTCGTGCGGGTCGAGCTATTCTACTGTTCATTGCGCAAATGCGTAAACGTTGACACATTCGGTCCAACATCCTCGTGATATTGGGAAGTTCATGTGAAAACGATCGGATCTTCGTGTTCTCGAGTATTCGCGAAAGCGTTGCTCTCCTCGTCGATTCTCTATCGTGATTCGCCGTAAGGTGTCTCGCGAATGGTGGCTTTTCAAAAGTTACCTGGTTGATCCTGCCAGCGGTGATATGCTCAGATAAAAGATTAAGCCATGCATGTCTAAGAACATATGTGTAAACATGAATCTGCGAACGGCTCATTATTAACACCCGTAATCTACCCAGTCTTCGTATCCAAAACGGATATCTGCGTTAATTTTGGAGCTAAAACGTGCACCAAAGCACCGCCAGCAATGGTAGTGCGCACTTATTAGTTTAAGGCCGATTGGGGCAACCCTCTTGGTGACTCTGAATAATTTTGCGGATCGCATGGTCTTGTACCGGCGACGTACTGGTCGAGCGGGTGCCCTATCAACTATTGATGGAAGTCTATGTGTCTTCCATGGTTGTAACGGGTAACGGAGAATAAGGGTTCGACTCCGGAGAGCTAGCCTTAGAAACGGCTATCACATCCAAGGAAGGCAGCAGGCGCGTAAATTACCCACTCTCAATTCGAGGAGGTAGTGACTATCAATAACGAGACAGATCTCTTTGAGGTCTGTCATTGAAATGAGCACAACTTAAAGACTTTAACGAAGTCTATGGGAGGGCAAGTCTGGTGCCAGCAGCCGCGGTAATTCCAGCTCCCAACGTGTATATCGTCATTGCTGCGGTTAAAAAGCTCGTAGTTGGATCTAAGTTCATGACTGTAGTTCTCCATGTGAGATACTGCTAGTCTGGACTGTTTCGCCGGTTTTCCGTAGCTTCGGCTGCGGTGACTGGTGTTGTAACTTTGATTAAATCAATGTGATTAAAACAGGCGTTTGCTTGAATGCTTTATCATGGAATAATAGAATATGACTTCGGTCCATTCTGTTGGTCTTGGGATTGAAGTAATGATTAAAAGGAACAACTCGGGGGCATCCGTATCGCTGCGTGAGAGGTGAAATTCTTGGACCGCAGCGAGACGACCTATTGCGAAAGCATTTGCCAAGAATGTTTTCATTAATCAAGAACGAAAGTCAGAGGATCGAAGGCGATTAGATACCGCCCTAGTTCTGACCGTAAACTATGCCAACTAGCGATCAGGTGGAGGTAGTTTAGCCCTGCCTGGGAGCTTCTCGGAAACGAAAGTCTTCGGGTTCCGGGGGTAGTATGGTTGCAAATCTGAAACTTAAAGGAATTGACGGAAGGGCACCACCAGGAGTGGAGCCTGCGGCTTAATTTGACTCAACACGGGAAATCTCACCCGGACCGGACACTATAATGATTGACAGATTGATAGTTCTTTCTTGATTTGGTGGTTGGTGGTGCATGGCCGTTCTTAGTTCGTGGATTGATCTGTCTGGTTTATTCCGATAACGAACGAGACTCTAACCTGCTAACTAGTGGTGCGATAGTTTCGTCGTATCTACTTCTTAGAGGGATAAGCGGTGTTCAACCGCATGAGATTGAGTAATAACAGGTCTGTGATGCCCTTAGATGTTCGGGGCTGCACGCGCGCTACACTGGAAAGTGCAGCAAGCGTTATCTTCCTTGGCCGAAAGGTCTGGGTAATCTTTTGAAAGCTTTTCGTGTTTGGAATAGAGGATTGCAATTATTTCTCTTGAACGAGGAATTCCCAGTAAGTATGAGTCATTAGCTCATGCTGATTACGTCCCTGCCCTTTGTACACACCGCCCGTCGCTGCCCGGGACTGAGTTGCCTCGAGAAATGCGGGGACTTTCGGCGTTGGGTTTCCCTTCACTGATAGAAACCGCATTAATCGCAGTGGCTTGAACCGGGCAAAAGTCGTAACAAGGTGCGATTAGGAGAACCTGACCGCGGATCATTGTCGATCAACCTATTACGTACTTGTAATTATCTGAATTGAATGGAATCGAATGAATGTTTGGTTTTGAATGACGGAACGTTGGGTTGCTAGGTGGCGTCAGTCAGAGCGTGCTCTTCCGTGCACGTTGGCGGTCACGGCATCGTCGCTTGGATGGTTCGGTCCTCGCGGTGAAGCATTAAAAACTAACACGGCCTCGAAGTGTTGGTGCCCAGCAAAACCACAACCGAAGTAACATTGAAATATTACTAGTCTTGCGGAGCGGCTTCACGGCTGCATCGCTCGGCGAAATACGTACAACTCTACGTGGTGGATCACTAGAGTCTTGGTTCGATGAAGATCGCAGCTAGCTGCGATAAGTAGTGCGAATTGCAGATACAATGAGCACGAAATCGTTGAATGCACATGGCGCCGGCGAGATAATCGCCGGCACGTTTGGATTAGTGTTGAATGTACTATTGTGTCCCGCACCGATCGTGTGGGACTTTGTCGTGGCGCGAGCTTCTCGGTAAGTTCCCGTCATCGGATCTATTGTGGCAAAGCTTGTGGTGTGCAAACACTGCAAACCGAACCTCGTCGTGTCTCTTGTCTGTGTCTTCGTGATAGGACGTTGCGATACAGCACGTAAGCCGCCGCTCTTTGGCTTTCGTCTGCGCATTACCCTATTCCCGTCGTGCCTCTAGTACGGGCGAAGCACAGCATGCTATGGGAGACTTATCGGCATTCGAGGATTCTAGTACGAATCAACCTAATCTCAAGCGTGACTACCCGCTGAACTTAAGCATATCAGTAAGCGGAGGAAAAGAAACTAACAAGGATTCCCTGAGTAACGGCGAGTGAAACGGGAAAAGCCCAGCGTGTAATCGCCTAGGTTCTACCTATGGTGAGGTGTCACGTATAGGCGTGTCTGTCTGGTTTTCGTTGAGGTCCGAAGTTCGCTCGAACGCGACTTCCCATAGTGGGTGCTAGGCCCGTAAGGATCTCGACTTGGCTGGTTGGGCGCGTCTTGGAGTAGAGTTGCTTGGAAGTGCAGCTCAAAGTGGGTGGTATACCACATCTAAGGCTAAATATGACCAAGACTTCGATAGCGAACAAGTACTGTGAAGGAAAGTTGCAAAGAACTTTGAAGAGAGAGTTCAAGAGAATGTGAAACCACGTGGGGCTAAGCGGATAGAGTTGACGAAACTGGCAGTGTTCAGCGTTCGCGATCGGGCTTCGGCTCGTGGTCGGGCGTGCATTCATTGTCGGTACGTGCTGGGACGTTTGGCAGGCTCTTCTGAAGGCTTCAGAGTGGCCCAGGCTTGCCTGGTAGTCTTCTGTTGTCGGAAGTTGATATGCTTGCTAATCGTAAAGTTGACCAGGCCTCTGCGCGGTCAGTTGCTGGGTAGTTCTCTGCTTGGTAGTCGGACATGTCTGGCTGCCTCGTGCGAGGGCTGGTTAGTGGCTGCTCGCCTATGGTTCAATCCCGGTATGTGAAAGTCGACCACCTATCCGACCCGTCTTGAAACACGGACCAAGAAGTCTAGTATGTACGCGAGTCATTGGGTATCAAAACCTATTGGCGCAATAAATGTGAAGGGCGGCTCGTTCGTCTGATATGTGATCCGTCGGTTTCGGCCGGCGGCGCAACATAGTCCCATGCCTACTGCTTGCAGTGGTGTGGAGATGGAGCGTACACACTAGGACCCGAAAGATGGTGAACTATGCCTGAGCAGGACGAAGTCAGAGGAAACTCTGATGGAAGTCCGAAGCGGTTCTGACGTGCAAATCGATCGTCGGACTCGGGTATAGGGGCGAAAGACTAATCGAACCATCTAGTAGCTGGTTCACACCGAAGTTTCCCCCAGGATAGCTGGCACTTATGTTTGTTGTATCTTGTAAAGCTAATGATTAGAGGAATTGGGGACGAAATGTTCTCGACCTATTCTCAAACTTTCAATGGGTATGATGTCGCGGTTGCTTAAGTGAACCGTGGCTGCGAAAACGAGTGCCAAGTGGGCCAATTTTGGTAAGCAGAACTGGCGATGTGGGATGAACCAAACGTTGGGATAAGGTGCCTAACTCTCCGCTCATGAGACCCCATAAAGGGTGTTGATTGATATAGACAGCAGGACGGTGGCCATGGAAGTCGGAATCCGCTAAGGAGTGTGTAACAACTCACCTGCCGAATCAATCAGCCCCGAAAATGGATGGCGCTTGAGCGGGGGACCTAAGCCCAACCGTTGTTGGCTTGTACGTTTCGTGCGTCTGGCCTCAACGAGTAGGTGTGTCGCGGTGGTTAGCGTCGAAGGCTTAGGGCGTAGGCCCAGCTGGAGCTTCCATCGGTGCAGATCTTGGTGGCAGTAGCAAATAATCAAGTGAGAATCTTGATGACTGAAGTGGAGAAGGGTTCCACGTGAACAGTAGTTGAATGTGGGTGAGTCGATCCTAAGATACTGGCTAATGCCTTGTATCATTGACGTCGAGCCTCGTGCTTCTCGTCTAATGTCGAAAGGGAAACGGGTTAATATTCCCGTACCTGTAATTGTGAATTTGTAGACGCAAGTCTGCATTGGCGGTAACGCATTCGAACTTGGCGATGCTAAGTGTGATCCGGGCTAGAGATCTCTTCTCTAGTTAAGGAACGGACTCCCTGGAAACGGTTCAGCCGGAGATAGGGACGTTGTTTCCGTATAGCGCCACGGTTTCTGTGGTGTCCCGTGTATCGCGCTTGGCCCTTGAAAAGCCAAGGGAGCAATTCAATTCACAATACTGATCGTACCCATATCCGCAGCAGGTCTCCAAGGTTCGTAGCCTCTAGTCGATAGAATAATGTAGATAAGGGAAGTCGGCAAATTAGATCCCTACCTTCGGAATAAGGATTGGCTCTAAGGACCGGTCTGTACGGGCTTTGCAATGAAGCTTGGTCGACGGCGCTTTGATTGGGTTGGCTCTCGGGTCGGCTTGATCTAATGGCGTCGTTGCCTTGTGGACTTGCCTAGCTGCGTGCATGCGTTTCGGCGTATGTACTTCGTGCGACACTTAACGGTTGACTTAGAAACTGGTACGGACTCGGGGAATCCGACTGTCTAATTAAAACAGAGGAGATAGATGGTCCTTGCGGACGTTGACTATCTCTGATTTCTGCCCAGTGCTCTGAATGTTAACGTGGAGTAATCTGCTTAAGCGCGGGTAAACGGCGGAGTAACTATGACTCTCTTAAGGTAGCCAAATGCCTCGTCATCTAATTAGTGACGCGCATGAATGGATTAACGAGATTCCACTGTCCCTATCTACTATCTAGCGAAACCACAGCCAAGGGAACGGGCTTGGAAAAAACAGCGGGGAAAGAAGACCCTGTTGAGTTTGACTCTAGTTTGACTCTGTGACGAGTCTTGAGAGACGTAGTATAAGTGGGAGACTTCGGTCGCAATTGAAATTACCACTACTTTCATCGATTCTTTACTTATTCGGTAATGCGAGGATTGGAGCTCGTTCTCCTTCCTTCTGGTGTTAAGCATCGGCTCTCGGAGCCTTTGCGACTCGGACCGAAGACAGTGTCAGGCCGGGAGTTTGACTGGGGCGGTACATCTATCAAAACGTAACGTAGGTGTCCTAAGGTGTGCTCAGAGGGGACGGAAACCTCTCGTAGAGCAAAAGGGCAAAAGCCCACTTGATCTTGATTTTCAGTACTAATACAGACCGCGAAAGCGTGGCCTATCGATCCTTAAAACCTTGATGGTTTCAAGTTTGAGGTGTCAGAAAAATTACCACAGGGATAACTGGCTTGTGGCAGCCAAGCGTCCATAGCGACGTTGCTTTTTGATCCTTCGATGTCGGCTCTTCCTATCATTGCGAAGCAGAATTCGCCAAGCGTTGGATTGTTCACCCTCTAATAGGGAACGTGAGCTGGGTTTAGACCGTCGTGAGACAGGTTAGTTTTACCCTACTGTTGACTGGTTGTTGCCAATAGTAATCCTACTTAGTACGAGAGGAACCGTAGGTTCGGACCACTGGTTCATGCGGCTGGTCGATAGACCAATGCTGCGAAGCTACCATCTGTTTGATTATAACTGAAAGCCTCTAAGTTAGAATCGGGGCTAATAAAGGTAACTATGTTTTGGCTCCCCGGTGTCGGGAGGCTTTTGTTAAGTACGCCCGCAAGGCTACTGCGTATGCCCTTATCTATGACCTTACCTGTTCGGGGAATCTGTTCAGGTTGTCACAACGGACCATTCCGTTTCAATGTCGGGGCGCGAGATCTCTTGTAGACTACTTGAGTAGTGGGTCGAGGTGTTGTACTCAGTAGAGCGACGCATGTCGCGATCTGTTGAGACTCTGCCGTTGACCGTTCGGTTTGTCTTTGTGTTTCGAAAGGTGGCCGGAGACTTGTCCCGGTTCTGAACTTGTACGATTCATCGAAGGGTGGCCGGAGACTTGTCCCGACTTTGAACTTGTGTTTTTGATCGAAGGGTAACCGGAGACTTGTCCCGGATCTACTTGTCCTTTTTTGGAAGGGTGGCCAGGGTTGGGTATGGACCTTTGAAAGGTAGCCAAATGCCTTCTTATCTAATTAGTGAAGCGCACGAATCAGGGGTCATTCGGGATTCTAGGGAAAAGCTTCGAAAGAAGCGATCTGTTGAGACTCTGCCATTGACCGTTCGTTTTTTGCTTGCTACTCACCAAAATGGAACATTCACGGGGTTGCCAATCTCGATATGAAATAGTTAATATGGTTTGAAAGTCAGAATTGCCTCTGGGACCGAAGGTTTATGGCCTCCGATGTGTGTGGTGTGTGGCCGGAGACTTTTCCCAGATCTAATCTAACTTGGTGAGATTATCGTTTGATTTTGGACTTGGTCGAATTCACGGTAAGGACCAATGATTGTGGACTTGGTACAGGATTTCACGGTACCGACCCTTACCGCTGACATTCTAGGTAGATTCCCGTATGATGGAGGTAGCGACCTTCTCGTCACGTTACTTTTCTGCAAAGGTGGGACTCTTACACGTAGTCGGCACAGGCTGGGAATGCCAGCGGGTTCTATTTGTGAAGTGAGCAGTCTTCGGGCTGTTCGCTGAGCGATCGTGATAGGTTACTGCTGTTTCTTCGTATGAAGAGACGTCTGCAGTGCAAATCATACGGCGCGACCCGCTTCGTGCGGGTCGAGCTATTCTACTGTTCATTGCGCAAATGCGTAAACGTTGACACATTCGGTCCAACATCCTCGTGATATTGGGAAGTTCATGTGAAAACGATCGGATCTTCGTGTTCTCGAGTATTCGCGAAAGCGTTGCTCTCCTCGTCGATTCTCTATCGTGATTCGCCGTAAGGTGTCTCGCGAATGGTGGCTTTTCAAAGTTACCTGGTTGATCCTGCCAGCGGTGATATGCTCAGATAAAAGATTAAGCCATGCATGTCTAAGAACATATGTGTAAACATGAATCTGCGAACGGCTCATTATTAACACCCGTAATCTACCCAGTCTTCGTATCCAAAACGGATATCTGCGTTAATTTGGAGCTAAAACGTGCACCAAAGCACCGCCAGCAATGGTAGTGCGCACTTATTAGTTTAAGGCCGATTGGGGCAACCCTCTTGGTGACTCTGAATAATTTTGCGGATCGCATGGTCTTGTACCGGCGACGTACTGGTCGAGCGGGTGCCCTATCAACTATTGATGGAAGTCTATGTGTCTTCCATGGTTGTAACGGGTAACGGAGAATAAGGGTTCGACTCCGGAGAGCTAGCCTTAGAAACGGCTATCACATCCAAGGAAGGCAGCAGGCGCGTAAATTACCCACTCTCAATTCGAGGAGGTAGTGACTATCAATAACGAGACAGATCTCTTTGAGGTCTGTCATTGAAATGAGCACAACTTAAAGACTTTAACGAAGTCTATGGGAGGGCAAGTCTGGTGCCAGCAGCCGCGGTAATTCCAGCTCCCAACGTGTATATCGTCATTGCTGCGGTTAAAAAGCTCGTAGTTGGATCTAAGTTCATGACTGTAGTTCTCCATGTGAGATACTGCTAGTCTGGACTGTTTCGCCGGTTTTCCGTAGCTTCGGCTGCGGTGACTGGTGTTGTAACTTTGATTAAATCAATGTGATTAAAACAGGCGTTTGCTTGAATGCTTTATCATGGAATAATAGAATATGACTTCGGTCCCATTCTGTTGGTCTTGGGATTGAAGTAATGATTAAAAGGAACAACTCGGGGGCATCCGTATCGCTGCGTGAGAGGTGAAATTCTTGGACCGCAGCGAGACGACCTATTGCGAAAGCATTTTGCCAAGAATGTTTTCATTAATCAAGAACGAAAGTCAGAGGATCGAAGGCGATTAGATACCGCCCTAGTTCTGACCGTAAACTATGCCAACTAGCGATCAGGTGGAGGTAGTTTAGCCCTGCCTGGAGCTTCTCGGAAACGAAAGTCTTCGGGTTCCGGGGGTAGTATGGTTGCAAATCTGAAACTTAAAGGAATTGACGGAAGGGCACCACCAGGAGTGGAGCCTGCGGCTTAATAC
>BTSX01000125.1:0-27923 GCA_036245825.1 Pristionchus entomophagus
GTGGACGTGGGGGTACTGTAGCTCAGAAGGGAACTTTATTTTCCCCATGGGCGTCCGTGGTGGTGCTGCAAAATCATGTGAAATCGCTGCGAAATTTCAGTTGTCGATTGATTGGATTGCAGTATTTTACATTTACATTGCAGTATTTTACATTATAAGTTCCGAATGAAATTACAGAAGGAAACTTGAGTTATCATTAAACTGACGTTATTCCAGTTGGGCGACGCACCGCTCCCGCCCTGTATATATTTGTGTATTTCTGGTGGAATGGTGAATTTTTGCAGTATACGGTTTGTGCGACACTTCCGCATTATGTCTGATTTAAGCTTAATTGAATTTCATAGAACAATTTACGAAAAATGATTGACATCGAGTCAATAATACTCAATCATCCCACGATAACTGATAACGGATTTTGAGGGGCTTTTTTTATGGATTTTGGAATTGATTCGACTCGCTCACGTTGGCATTGTTGTAGGGGTCGTAGAAGCCGCCGCGACCACCGTTTCCGTTTCCGCCCTATAGTTACCATTTATAATTACTGTTTTTTTCTTCTTATTTTTTGTTTAAATAACATTTTGTCCTTCCTGATTAGCGACAAGACATGCGAACAGGAAAAGTTCAGGATCACGGGAACTCACTTTATTCCAATTGGGCGATGCACCGCTCCCGATTCCGCCCTGTGAATATTCTATTATTGTTATTAGTTTTCATGATTGTAGAGAGGAAAAAACGTTCACGCTCAGCTATAGTTCAGCTGGCATCAAAGGCATCAAAAATCAAACATCATAATTGTAATGAAACAAGGTTCGGGGAAGGGAAGATTAGGAAACTCCCTTGAGGAATCAGAGGGAATAGACAAAAACACTTCCTAGATAACGATGCGGATGTTTCGGTTGATTAGGTCGTAGACATCCGACCGCCTCACGAAGGGTGAAATAAGTTTCGAACGAAATGACAGAAGGAAACTTGAGCTATCTAAACTGACGTTATTCCAGTTGGGCGACGCACCGCTCCCGATTCCGCCCTGTATATATTTGTGTATTTCTGGTGGGATGGGGAATTTTTTTCGCGGAAAAGAGAAAACAAATCTAAAAAAAAATTTTTTCACGTCTGAAAAAATATGTTACTTCTTTCCATGTACGATGCATAATTTTATCAATGATCAATTCCGTGAAAATGTGAGTTCTGGTAAAGTGAGGGATATGTAGCTTACATTATCCCAGTTGGGCGACGCACCGCTCCCGATTCCGCCCTGAAATGTAGTGTGTATTATGAGAGGAATCGCGAGAGATTTGAGAGAATTGACCATACCGCGGCGGTAGGAATTTGCCTTACCGATCTGGCTGAAAAGTGATGATGCTCTTTCAAACTACGTTCGCGGAAATTGGATATCTTGTCTCATCTCCGAGTATTGGTAGGTCAAAATAGGTACTGTATGAAATTTTAGGCCAAATTTGACTCACGAAAATGATCATAACTCGCTTCAAATCTATGCTAGAAAAAATTTCAAAACAATTTTCGAATGAGGAAGCATAGGGCTACATTTGACATGTTGGTGATGTCACTCCTCGTTAATGCGCTGGATCGGAGCAGTCGGTTTTTCAAAAAAGTTATGTAACTTTCCTAATACCGATTTCTCCAATAAGTGCCGAAAAGAGATTTGAGAAAAAAACTTTCACGAACTCAAAATCCAAAAATCAGAGGAATCGGAGGATGGGAAAAAAATGCGCGCGTGTTTTTGTCCGAAAAACCTGCGATTTTTGAACATCTTGAAAGTTTTTCGAGCATAACTTTTTTCCTTTATGTTTTCATGAGCTCTCATATTAAAATTCGGAATCAGCGTGCAAAAAATACGCCAGTATTTCCTATAGTCATCTTTTTTGGAGACTTTTCACCATTTCACCCTTCGGTCCGATTTTGGTCGAAATTTTGTTGTCTGAGAATCATGTCCCTATAGGATTTTCTGACTTATTTTTGAGCGTAGAAAACGAATTTTCTAACTAGAGCGCATGAAACCTTGAGAAAAAAAAGTTATGACGAAAATCCAGAACAAATTTTTTTGTAAATTTTCTTTATATTATAACTCTTTTTTCTCAAGGTTTCATGTGCTCTAGTTAGAAAATTCGTTTTCTACTGGTCAAAAATAAGTCAGAAAATCCTATAGGGACATGATTCTCAGACAACAAAATTTCGACCAAATCGGACAACATGGTGAAAAAGTGGTCAGTCGAAAAAATATTTATCTCCAAAAAAGATGACTATAGGAAATACTGGCGTATTGTTGCACGCTGATTCCGAATTTCGATATGAGAGCTCATGAAAACATAAAGGAAAAAAATTATGCTCGAAAAACTTTCAAGATTTGCAAAATCGCAGGTTTTTCGGACAAAAACACGCGCGCATTTTTTTTCCCATCCTCCAATTCCTCTGATTTTTGGATTTTGAGTTCGTGAAAGTTTTTTCTCAAATCACTTTTGGCACTTATTGGAGAAATCGGTATTAGGAAAGTTACATAACTTTTTTGAAAAACCGACAGCCCCGATCCAGCGCATGAACGAGGAATGACATCACCAACATGTCAAATGTAGCCCTATGCTTCCTCATTCGAAAATTGTTTGAAATTTTTTCTAGCATAGATTTGAAGCGAGTTATGATCATTTTCGTGAGTCAAATTTGGCCTAAAATTTCATACAGTACCTACTTTGACCTACCAATACTCGGAGATGAGACAAGATATCCAATTTCCGCGAACGTAGTTTGAAAGAGCATCATCGAAAGTACTTAAGCTTCACTTTTCAGCCAGATCGGTGAGACAAATTCCTACCGCCGCGGGGCTCTTGAAAATCTGGCGATTCCTCTCTTATAGTTTTTCATAATTACTGTTGGGATCGATCGTTCGGTTGAGCTATTCAATGCAGAATTTTCGCATCAAAATCAGTATATTTTTAAAGATCACTTCATAAATTCCGTAGAAAAGCAGTTATGGATCGTAAAACTCACATTATTCCAGTTGGGGGACGCTCCATTTCCGATTCCATCCTGTGCATATTACAGCATTATATTATTTTTATTTTTATCGGAAATAGGAAAATACAAACAATAATAAGACAATCCAGCTAATTGCTTTATCATGGGGAAATGTTGTCATGTTCATATTTGCCTTTTTCTCTAGTCGTTCGAATCGGCTGAAAAGAAAGATGCAATTGTGCTCCTACTATCAGATATTATGTGCTAGAGGCGGTAAAATTGCGTCTAGAGTCCAAGATTTGGAATGAAAACGAAGGGCTAAATTTAACGTGCTCAAAAAAAGTGCGAAAAACAGCCCTAATATCTCAACCCAAACTCCGCTGTGAGTCACTTCTCGCCCCTTTTGCGTGTTGTATCGGCCAGATACTAGCTGAATCACCCTCAGACTCCGCCCCTTGCTCTCAACTATCCCCAGATCGGATTGTCTCATTCTCAATCTACTGAACACTGAACCATAAACCGTCTTTCCTATAAAAAAAATGAAAAAATACCATTTTCGCAAATGTACTTTTGATCTCACCGCGTCGCGGGTGCAGATAAATTCGAAATATTTATTTTTTAATGAGTGCAATCACTCACATTGTGACCGCTGAAGTTGGGCCAAGCACCTCCGCCGATTCCCTAAATGTTTCCATGCATGCATCTGAGATGATATTACGCCACAATCGTCAGTACATGCACATTGGCAACAGCCAAGCCCCATTTTCTTTTTCAAAAAAAAACTTGGCTTTCATTTTTTTAATCAGAATTATATCACTGTCTAGCCGTCCAGTTTCAGCAATACACTTTGAAATACTGAATTAAATTTGAAAAAAAGTGAAAAAAAGAAAATATTATATAGTACCTGGGCTGCGGCCAACGCCACGATCCCGAGGAGGATAGCGAGGACGATTTGCATTCTGATATTATCGAATTGAGAAGAGGAAAGTAACTTGAACGAGGGATGGCACGAATATCTGACTTGATGACTTCTATAGGGGAGGTTGTGGGGATTCATTACCCGATCACACTTGCGAAACTCCCATGTAACCAATTCTTGTTTAAACCTAGCTATGAGGCAGGCATCAAGAGAGGGATAAGAGGACAATGAAGAGATAGCGCATGTAAATCGCGCGCGCCTCTCCGCTTGTATGCGCGTTCGTGTCTCCCTTTCTTTAATCGAGCACCAAGCACAACTCTATTCACAAATGGGAACTGAATGAGTGAACATTTGATCGGGGCGCACACTCTCCTTCATACGAGGAGAAATTACCCGATGATGGTAAGCGAGGTTAAAGAGTGAGTCTCTCGATTTTGCATGGTATTTTTGCAATCGGAAATACGTGATCTTGCACGATTTTTCTGCTCTCGATTGCTCATACACACTCCTTATCCTGCGTTATCTTTCGTTTCTCTGACCGGCGAGAGATCACGCTTATCGAGGAGAGTCGATATCGATTCGTCATCACTATCACACTTCGTTCCTCTCGGTTCCACTCCATTTCGTTGAGTGATCGCTGCTGCTGGGCCAATTTGGCAATGTTCCGAGAGCATGGGAACAAGGTCAGCGTGAAGGTAGCGTGTTTGATACACAAATGACGCAAATGCGAACGTTTCCATTTACGGTACATTAGTATTAAATAGATGGAATATTCACCCAACAGTGTCATTCTTTCTAGGAACTCTAAGTCATTCATCAAAAAAAATTAATCATTAATTTTACATCATGTTTTACATCATCTTTCATAATTAATTCTGTGGCCCCTTTTAGCGACATCGTATCTCATGCACCCTCAATCCACACATTTCCCTTAGCTTCTCTCACCTTAAATGCATTATAAATTATTAGTATTACTGCAGTTACAGAAACATAAATTCCGTCAATATCAATCTCGCATTGTTCATCATACCCTCTGATGAAGAACGAAGTCATTCAAGACGTAATAATCTCGGACTAATAATCGTGCTCATGCACTATTGATGTTGTTTCGGTTATCGTCTCTCCTCATTCTGCACAGTCTCTCGTTTCTCAGGCCGCCAGATAGTGTGTACTGAATGGAAAAAGGCAAAACCGAATTTGCACATCCCTAGCATGCGCTAAAACCAGCTTCTTTCCAGGAAACCATCCCTCAATGCGAGTCGTCTAGTTGTAAAGATTAGGAAGGGTCACTCACTGCTGGAGAAGATCATCGTGTCGTAATTCACTCGCTTGTCACTCGATTGGCCCATGACAGGCAGGGACAATGGGGGAGAGAGGGAGGGAGGGAGGGGTCCCCTGCCGATTTACACTGTGTCTCGACATCTGACATCGCGCTGATGTCAATCTATCCATTTATGGACCGTTTTGAGGGAAATTAATGTGTAGTTGTCGGGCAGATGAGAGAAGTGATATGGGAGAACGAAGTCGATTTTACTGCAACGGTATCAGAGAAATCTGACTCGAACAACCCGACGGTGTTTATTTCGCTGATTGCTTCTCGAAGCAAGCATTTTCTGTATTTTGACGACAATCGGAAGCTCAGCCGCCTGTTCAGAAACTCGTAATGACTGGATGAGATTGCTTCCGATTCTCATGCAGTATTCATTCCTCCCTTTTCGCCGCTTTGTCTCTTCTCCTAATGAGAAGATGTGATGAATCCATCACTGCCTGTATTTCGAGTGGGAAATGTAAGGAGGGGTGGTGAGATAGAGGGAAAGAGAGAGGAGAAGAGAGAGGTAACGAGAAGGAAAGAATGCTTGCCCTGTGGCTACGCTTATGTTGCAAAGTAAGATTCAAATACAATTTTGTAAATAACGCCGAGCAATAATTCTTGACGAGGCCAAGATGTCTCTTTTCCTTCTTTTCCATCGTTTTGCTTGTCCTTCTCTTTGAAACAAACGACATCGCGTACTTGTATCTTCAGAATGGAAATTGAATCTGGGGAACTACAACTTTCTCTCATCGAGCAACTACCTGCGGAATTGACGTGGAAACTGATAGAATACGCTCCGGATTCGGTCTTGAACCTCAGATTGGTGAGCTTGTGTCAGTCGTATCGTAATACCTTAATATTCCAGTATTAGAGTAATGACGATAATAAACTCGTGTTCCTTTTCCCATTTACAAATCCTGAAAAATCATGTTTTCTATAATCTCATATGCAATGCCGCTAACTGTAGGTTGATAACGATACCCAAACATGTGTTTAATTTATTTAAAATCGTTTGTTTGTTTCAGACTTCACAACTGCTCAAATCTCGAGTGGATGAGTACGCTAGAATGCGATCACTGAAAGAGCTGGTTGATCACCTGAGTATATGTGGCGGAGTCAGTAGATATTCTAACAATATACCATAATAACAGTAATTATGAAATAATAATAAATATTAAATAATAATAATAAAGATCCGGGGCTATTCGGGCTCTAAATACTTTAATTTCAGGGTGATCCAGAAACATGGGGAAATATGGAGATTACCATGACCATTACTGAATGCAAATCGAATCTATTCCGCTTGCGACTCAAGCTTCTCCATTTTCCGCTTTACATAAAACGTTCTGACCTTTTTTATGGGAGAGATGACCGATTACGGTATGTGATTTCAACAATTGGTGTAATAAATAATAATAATAGTAATAATAATAATAATAATAATAATAATAACATGCAATAAATAACGGTAAGAAGACGGTCAATTTTTCTTTCCAGAATTTCACTTTTATCTGCACTGCTCAAAAAACACATGCGTATGCACTCTTGGTGAATGCATGGGAAAAACCGTCAGAAATATGTCACTTTTCGGAAACATGTTTCTACATGAATTCACTGCAGTTTCAAGAATATGGGTTCTACAATAATTAAATATCAAAAGCACACTGAATTTTTAATTTGGGACTTACACCAAATCGTCCGTTACGATGTGTGCATGAATACTCAGTTTTCTTAACTGAATTTTATGAGTTATTCTGGTTCAGAGTATCTCATTTCTAATCAAGGTTAGCATCATTTTTTTGTTGACGCTCTCCGTTGCGTTTAGTATTACGAAATCACGACCAATTTCTTCTAAATAAATTCTATCGTTCTCTAGCCAGCAAGAGAGTATGCCGATTGAGGAGAGTTAGGCCCGATTGAGCATGGTCTTTTTCACCATATGAGGCCGTTTGCGATAGGGTCAACAAGTGCAGGGAACAGGTCAAAATTCGGAAAAACTCGGCCCTAGGGGTAACTTTTGATTCTGAATCGACTGCGTTTTCAGTTTTTCGATTTGAGCCTTCTGAATCCCGGTACAACCCGACGTCGATATGGCCAAAATTTTGTTCTACGATGAAAACTTCCCCGAGAAGGGTCAAAATGGTCAAAAATATCGCGATCCCGACCAGAATTTGATGCTCTTTCGAATGAGCTTTTTGGCGAAATTAAATATCAACAATGTTCGATCATCAATGTTTTGTTCTACGATGAAAACTGCCCCGAGAAGGGTCAAAATGGTCAAAAATATCGCGATCCGACCAGAATTTGATGCTCTTTCGAATGAGCTTTTGGTCGAAATTAAATATCAACAATGTTCAATCAACAATGTTCGACAGGGGTCTGGAACAGGTCAAAATTCGGATGTGCTCAAAACTCGGTCCTAGGTGTAAACTTTTGATTCTGAATCGACTGGCGTTTTCAGTTTTTCGATTTGAGCCTTCTGAATCCCGGTACAACCCGACGTCGATATGGCCAAAATTTTGTTCTACGATGAAAACTTCCCCGAGAAGGGTCAAAATGGTCAAAAATATCGCGATCCGACCAGAATTTAATGCTCTTTCGAATGAGCTTTGGGCGAAATTAAATATCAACAATGTTCGATCATCAATGTTTTGTTCTACGATGAAAACTGCCCCGAGAAGGGTCAAAATGGTCAAAAATATCGCGATCCCGACCAGAATTTGATGCTCTTTCGAATGAGCTTTTGGGCGAAATTAAATATCAACAATGTTCGATCATCAATGTTTTGTTCTACGATGAAAACTGCCCCGAGAAGGGTCAAAATGGTCAAAAATATCGCGATCCCGACCAGAATTTGATGCTCTTTCGAATGAGCTTTTGGGCGAAACTAAATATCAACAATGTTCGATCATCAATGTTTTGTTCTACGATGAAAACTGCCCGAGAAGGGTCAAAATGGTCAAAAATATCGCGATCCTGACCAGAATTTGATGCTCTTTCGAATGAGCTTTTGGGCGAAATTAATATCAACAATGTTCGATCATCAATGTTTTGTTCTACGATGAAAACTGCCCCGAGAAGGGTCAAAATGGTCAAAATATCGCGATCCCGACCAGAATTTGATGCTCTTTCGAATGAGCTTTGGGCGAAACTAAATATCAACAATGTTCGATCATCAATGTTTTGTTCTACGATGAAAACTCCCCCGAGAAGGGGTCAAAATGGTCAAAAATATCGCGATCCCGACCAGAATTTGATGCTCTTTCGAATGAGCTTTTGGGCGAAATTAAATATCAACAATGTTCGATCATCAATGTTTTATTCTACGATGAAAACTGCCCCGAGAAGGGTCAAAATGGTCAAAAATATCGCGATCCCGACCAGAATTTGATGCTCTTTCGAATGAGCTTTTGGTCGAAATTAAATATCAACAATGTTCAATCAACAATGTTCGACAGGGGTCTGGAACAGGTCAAAATTCGGATGTGCTCAAAACTCGGTCCTAGGTGTAACTTTTGATTCTGAATCGACTGGCGTTTTCAGTTTTTCGATTTGAGCCTTCTGAATCCCGGTACAACCCGACGTCGATATGGCCAAAATTTTGTTCTACGATGAAAACTTCCCCGAGAAGGGTCAAAATGGTCAAAAATATCGCGATCCCGACCAGAATTTGATGCTCTTTCGAATGAGCTTTTGGGCGAAATTAAATATGTTTTCATTTTTTACATTTTAAGCATAGCATTTACCTGTCTAGAGAAGACTTTGATTGCTCGAAAAGTACTCCCAAGGTTGTCGAAAACTTCGACAGGAAGGATATGTTTCCTCCTCCTTGTTATTTGAGTAGAATCCCCCATAATTCCCATAGTCTTTCTTTTACTTATCTTTTCTCTTATCTCCGTTCATCCCTTCTATTTCGCCCATGACTCACATCTATTTCAAGCCCCTTCTCTAATTCCCCTCACCGTCTGCTTGCTTTATTGCGTAGACCCACTTCCTCACCTGTTAGAGGGACGGTCTCATTTCTCTCGCCAGCTCCGCCCCCATTCCCCCTGTCAGGAGCCGGGCTTTTAAACCATGATTTCTGTGCTTCAGCCTATTACGATAATGTTTCCTCCATTAATCTTCGCTCCCTTCTGCAACCATCACTTTTTTTTTCGTTTTTTTAGGACAGAGGCGGTTCCTTCCCCTTCTCATCGTTAATTACCTCTTCAGAGAGGCGAGAGAGAGATGAGAAGAAAGAGACTCATTATGATCTTGAATTACCGATCAAGGATACTGTTATAATACAATCTCAGAAAAGCACGTCATCGAGACACACCTTGAATTCATATTGTGACCCTCTCATTATTTATAAATTAATTTTCTCGGAAAAGACCGTCTCGTAATTTTTTTAAACAATGAATCGGTGTAAACATCCTTTGTCTAAAAGTTTACGAGATGGGCTTTTCCGGGAAAATTTGTACATCTTGGCCTATCACCATAAAAGCTAATGGAGAAATCTCAGAACATAGGGTTAGATTTTTAATTTAATTCGAATTGCTCGAATTGTCTTGACAGATGTTTAACGTTCAATGCGTATTGGGTGTTGTAGTTCACAGCAATCGCTTGTTCCTTCGAAATGTGAACAATATATCCGTTTTGAGAACGAGTAAAGACATCTGGATACTTTTTGCATGTAGCAGAAAACCAAACCTTCTTTTCAATCTTTGAAAGATGCTGAATTTGTCTTTTTTAAATACCAATTTAAATCGCTCATAATTCAATCGAATCTAACCTCGGATATGACGTCGACACTTTTGTTATTGAGATAAGTGGGAAATTCCTGGTTTTCGATCCATAACTTGTCGAGTTTTGCTGAGAACATCTTTAGGATGATAGATACCCCAACAGATATCGTGCACTACGATCAATAGTATTATCGAACATCTGGTGAATGTGAAGCGATTCCACCAAAGTCGACAATTCGAGTAGAAATTCTACTGAAAAATCATCACATATGAGGCCGTTTGCGATAGAAGCAAAAATGTTCGACAGGGGTCTGGAACAGGTCAAAATTTGGATATGCTCAAAACTCGGTCCTAGGGGTAACTTTTGATTCTGAATCGACTGGCGTTTTCAGTTTTTCGATCTGAGCCTTCTGAATCCCGGTACAACCCGACGTCGATTTGGCCAATATTTTGTTAAATTTTAGAATGATTTCTCACGAAAGATGAACCTCAGGTTCGACTCCCCGCCGATGCATCATGTTTTGCAAAAAATATTTAGCTTCAAAACTTTCAAGAACCATCATTGGGCTTCTAAAAAGTGGTTGTATACTATTAGAGACCGCAAGCTCCGATTTTGATTCCAAAATTGCCGTTTAAAGGGTTTCTAGTGATCGTACACAGCTCCGCCACTCTAATTTACTTAATTTGTATTTTAGACGAATTTTAAGAGACGTTCCACGATATTTCGAAGCTATTGGGAGGGGTCGACGGAGGACTTTTTTTGCAACCTATGCCAATAAGTTCAGGGTGAAGTCCCCATACCTAGAGCTGATAGTAAGCCCAATATGAGAGGTTGGGGTGCACCCTCCGGGAAATGCCAGAGGTGTCCCAAAAAAAGTCAAAAAATTCAACCCTAAAAAAATACGTTCTTATTGGTGTTTCGGGAGTATTTCCCAATGAAAATAACGAAACACATAGTTTGGAAGCGATAGGACATCGATAAAGCGTCGAAAACTAAAAAATTCATCATTTTTCGGTCACCCTGAAAAATTATTTTCGCCATGTTCAAAATTGTATTGTGGATTCAGATTCTACGTGCAAAACTACCCCCCCCCCCCCGTATGAAATTTTCACGTCTCTCCGACTTGTTGCTCGAATTCCGCATCTTCCCGCCCGAGGGTCTCTCGGAGGCTGACCAGAGAACGATGACGAGATATTTCGCCATTTCGACATAATACAGTCATTTTTATAACATTTTTTCATCCCATTAATCGTTATTAAGCACTTGCGGTGATTTAATGTGGTTGTGATATCTATAAAACACGAAAATACTGAAAAGTCGAAAAAATCACTTTTTGAAATCTCAATTTTTCAAAAATTCATAAGTCAGGTATCTGAGCTTCAACTGGCGCATTCCCAACGGAAAATCACTTGTGTGACTTACTGCAACAATTTCTGAGAGTTATAGCCGATTTGCGAAACTTTTTTGAAATTGTGATTTTTGGATGGGCAAATTATCGAGAAAATTTTCGACCAAACTTTTTTCTTCTGGAACCGTCCCAAAAGATCGGATATGGTTCATAGTTCATATTCGAGTGATTTTCCGTTGAGAATGCGCCATTTGAAGCTCAGATACATGACTTATGAATTTTTGAAATTTTGAGATTTCGAAAAGTGATTTATTGACTTTTCACTTTTTTCGTGTTATATTCTCGATTAATGGGATGAAAAAATGTTATAAAAATGACTGTATTATGTCGAAATGGCGAAATATCTCGTCATCGTTCTCTGGTCAGCCTCCGAGAGACCCTCGGGCGGGAAGATGCGGAATTCGAGCAACAAGTCGGAGAGACGTGAAAATTTCATACGGGGGGGGGGGGGGGGGGGGGGTAGTTTTGACGTAGAAAAAAAGTTACGCTCGAAAAACGGTAGAAATCTAGGGTTTTTCAGATTTGGTCGGATGAAAGGCAAATTTAGTATCTATCGTGGAGTATCTCTATAGGAGATATCGACGCAGAATTGCACGGCCTACAAAATGTATATAGTGGTGTCTATGAGTTTTAGCGAAAATCGACAATTTGTCTCAAAAAAACCAAAATGACATGTTGAAAAATTCGTGTTGGCAATGAGTGGTAATCAATTCAAACACATATTTTAGATCCTCTGGACACCCCTAAAGTAACGCAAAAGATAAATTATATCTATCACTGTTGGTTGAGAAAATTTGATTTTTCAAACATTTTTTCTTGAAAACCACTTTTCATCCTGCGCAGAGGCAGGAATGACAAATAAGTCATGGTTCGTGCATAGGGGCACCAAGACCCTTCTAGTACTCGAGTACGGGCTTGCGGTTCTCATTGCTAGAGAAACGTGTCCGGGCATAGGCCAAAATGCTTGCAAATTACTGAGACGTCGTCTTAAGCATTTTACTAGAATTTTAATATTTTTCTCTGAATTGTCGCTCGAGTGCGAGAGGAGAGGGGCGAGAGGGCGGGGGGAGCGAGAGAGGCTCCGCCCCTTTTCTCTCTCGTTCGATTTCCCTCTCCTCTCCATTGCCCTCCATTCCCCGAGCGCGCGTGGTTTTCATGTAATAACTCGACTGGGAGATGAGATAGAGACAAACTCTAAAAAGCAAAAATGTTATTCTAACCGAGACCAAAGTAGTGAGCAAACTTTTGGACCGGTGCAACCAATTTGGTAGATCACCCTGCGGTTTCTATATACTATTCTTAATGATTGTATCACTTATTTTCCACCAAAAAAGCCTGTTTTTATGTTTAAAATGCGCATAACTCCCCCTTGCACCCGACAAAACACCAGACATGTATATACCGTTGGAATCTACGTCTCAAGGCGGTTCGAATAGTATATTCCACTACTCTTTCAAGTTAAGGAGTCAAAAAGTTGCATTTTCTAGAAAACGAAAAAATATTGAATTTCGCCCAAAAGCTCATTCGAAAGAGCATCAAATTCTGGTCGGGATCGCGAGATTTTTGACCATTTTGACCGCTCTCGGGGCAGCTTTCATCGTATAACAAAATATTGGCCAAATCGACGTCGGGTTGTACCGGGATTCAGAAGGCTCAGATCGAAAAACTGAAAACGCCAGTCCATTCAGAATCAAAAGTTACCCCTAGGACCGAGTTTTGAGCATATCCGAATTTTGACCTGTTCCAGACCCCTGTCGAACATTTTTGCTTCTATCGCAAACGGCCTCATATGTGATGATTTTTCAGTAGAATTTCTACTCGAATTGTCGACTTTGGTGGAATCGCTTCACATTCACCAGATGTTCGATAATGCTATTGATCGTAGTGCACGATATCTGTTGGGGTATCTATCATCCTAAAGATGTTCTCAGCAAAACTCGACAAGTTATGGATCGAAAACCAGGAATTTCCCACTTATCTCAATAACAAAAGTGTCGACGTCATATCCGAGGTTAGATTCGATTGAATTATGAGCGATTTAAATTGGTATTTAAAAAAGACAAATTCAGCATCTTTCAAAGATTGAAAAGAAGGTTTGGTTTTCTGCTACATGCAAAAAGTATCCAGATGTCTTTACTCGTTCTCAAAACGGATATATTGTTCACATTTCGAAGGAACAAGCGATTGCTGTGAACTACAACACCCAATACGCATTGAACGTTAAACATCTGTCAAGACAATTCGAGCAATTCGAATTAAATTAAAAATCTAACCCTATGTTCTGAGATTTCTCCATTAGCTTTTATGGTGATAGGCCAAGATGTACAAATTTTCCCGGAAAAGCCCATCTCGTAAACTTTTAGACAAAGGATGTTTACACCGATTCATTGTTTAAAAAAATTACGAGACGGTCTTTTCCGAGAAAATTAATTTATAAATAATGAGAGGGTCACAATATGAATTCAAGGTGTGTCTCGATGACGTGCTTTTCTGAGATTGTATTATAACAGTATCCTTGATCGGTAATTCAAGATCATAATGAGTCTCTTTCTTCTCATCTCTCTCTCGCCTCTCTGAAGAGGTAATTAACGATGAGAAGGGGAAGGAACCGCCTCTGTCCTAAAAAAACGAAAAAAAAGTGATGGTTGCAGAAGGGAGCGAAGATTAATGGAGGAAACATTATCGTAATAGGCTGAAGCACAGAAATCATGGTTTAAAAGCCCGGCTCCTGACAGGGGGAATGGGGGCGGAGCTGGCGAGAGAAATGAGACCGTCCCTCTAACAGGTGAGGAAGTGGGTCTACGCAATAGAGCAAGCAGACGGTGATGGGAATTAGAGAAGGGGCTTGAAATAGATGTGAGTCATGGGCGAAATAGAAGGGATGAACGGAGATAAGAGAAAAGATAAGTAAAAGAGAGACTATGGGAATTATGGGGGATTCTACTCAAATAACAAGGAGGAGGAAACATATCCTTCCTGTCGAAGTTTTCGACAACCTTGGGAGTACTTTTCGAGCAATCAAAGTCTTCTCTAGACAGGTAAATGCTATGCTTTCAACCCGTCAAGAGCAGAGCGAGCTAATGCAATGCATTACGTGTTTTAATTGAAACTGTGGCGCATTTTGTGAATTTGTTAAACGGAATTTTCTGAGAATTATCACGAATCCGTTATTTTCTGCACTCTCGTGAGAAAACGAGAACATCTGAAGCAGAATGCGGAATAGAGATTCTGTGCAAACGGATATTTTTTAAGTTTCAAAAGCTACTTGGTCGACATGATGTGGTGCGGAGGCTCGCGGGGGTTTGCGAGACCTAATCAGCAGCGGAATGGGCATTGAATCACCAGGGTTCGTTCGGCGATGAATTGCTAGTCCAGCGCCTTACCGCCTGCGCCACCCTTGTGCCCGCTAGTGAGGTTGTGAGGAGGTGGTGAGATACAAACTTGCCGACTGGGATTCTATTAATTCCCTCATTTTCTTACTTGATTGGACCCGTGCTTTTAGTGGATTAGATGTTCACCAATCGTACGATTATTTTGTTTCTTTTATAAGTAATGCTCTCGATGTTTTTGTCCCCATTTCTAAACCCTCTGCGTACTCTAAATTCCCCAAATCCCTCAGAATTCTTTACAGAAAGAGTAGAAACTTATCTCGTATCGCTCCTAACAGTTACGCCTCTTCTAAAATGACCGATCGTTTTAAATCTGCACTTCACCGTTTCCATTGTACTCTAGAATATCGAATTGTTAACTCCTCAAATCCTAAGCTGTTCTATAATTATTGTAAGAACAAACTTAATGTTCCTAAAATCATACCCTCTGGTATTGTTGATTCTGATGGAACTCTTTTGTTAACTAATGATCTTAAATGTGTTGCCTTCGATAGATTCTTTAGTTCTGTTTTCACCCATCCTCAATCTTCCCCACTCCCTCTGCCTTCTCCCTCTATTACCTTTGACATTCCTTCTATTTCTCATCTAGATATTATTTGTGCACTACGCAAACTTGCTCCTAAAGTAAACGTTACTCCTGATAACATTCCAAGTATGGTCCTTTCCAAGTGTAGATCTTCTAGCATTTCTCCACTTCTTATTATTTTTAATAAGTCTCTACTAACTTCACAAGTCCCCTCACTCTGGAAACACGCACTTGTAAAGCCTATTCCTAAGAAATCTAGCAACACTATTTCTGATTTTCGTCCCATTTCCCTTACCTCTTCTGTTTGTAAAGTCTTTGAGAAAATTCTTATTTAAAAATAACCTCATTTCTCGATGTAAACAACCTTTTTGACCCCCACCAGACTGGTTTTCGTAACAGTCGATCTACCTCCACCAATCTTGCTGAGACTTATTCAACCTACGTATCTCTAATGCTGTGGAAAAAGTGGGGGGAGAAAGGAGAAGAGGAGGAAACTGGGGTGGAAAAAGTCAAGGAGAGGAGAGAGGAGAAAGTTTGAAATTTGAATTCGCGCCTTTTCACATTTCAGTTCCCAATGAAGTGAGGCACTTGAAACTTCGTTTACAAGATTAAGAGGTTATTTTTTACCTCCTATCAAAGTTTTAAGTCGCTAGCTTCACGGGGACGCGAGATATTGATCGCGAAGTAAAAGTAAAAGTTGGAATCGCAGGAGAAAATTAGTGGAAATTGTATAGCTCCTCTCAAACTCAACCGATTGAATTCTGCCCAAAAAGGAACTTAATGGTTTCTACACCTCGTATCAAAATTTCAAGACCGTAGCTTCACTAGAACACAAATTACAACACGTTGTAAATAAGCTTCAAAAATGCCCTAGGATACCAAAAAGGATTTTTTTTTTTTTTTGTTCTAGTAAAGCTAGAGTCTTGAAATTTTGATACGAGGTGTAGAAACCATTATTGAACAAGTTCCTTTTAGGACAGAACTCAATCGGTTGAGTTTTAGAGGAGCTATACAATTTCCACAAATTGTCTCCTGCGATTCCAACTTACTTTTACTTCGCGATCAATATCTCGCGTCCCCGTGAAGCTAGCAACTTAAAACTTTGACAGGAGGTAAAAAAATAACCTCTTAATCTTGTAAACGAAGTTTCAAGCGCCTCACTTCATTGGGAACTGAGATAGAGCCAAAAATGTGAAAAGGCGCTAATTCAAATTTCAAACTTTCTCCTCTCTCCTCTCCTCGACTTTTTCCACCCCAGGAGAAAATCTCTCCTGATTTTTTCCACACCATGAGAAAGGTTCTCCTTTTGACACGGTTTACATTGATTTTCGAAAAGGTTTTGACTCCATTGATCATAGATTACTACTGTTCAAACTAGCCAATCTTGGTATTTCTGATCACCTCGTTTCTTGGTTTCGTGCTTACCTCTCAAATAGGACTCAATCAGTGTTAATTGATACCTCGTTGTCACCCCCTTCACCCGTTAGATCAGGTGTGCCTCAAGGCAGTTGTATCGGACCAATTCTCTTTATTCTATTCATTAATGACATTTGCGCTCAATTCCCTAAGTCTATTTATTATTCCGTTTATGCTGATGATCTCAAATTGTTTGCTGAAGCCGCTCTTTATTCAGATGATTTGCAATCTGCTTTGAACATTGTTGCTGATTGGTCCTCACAATGGAATTTAGGTATTTCCGAGACTAAATGTCACATTATGCATTACGGCATTCATAATCCTCGTAGATTATTCACAATCAATAATGTTGTCCTCACAGAACCTAGCAACTGTATCATTAAAGACCTAGGTGTTCATTTTTCCCCTTCCCTCTCTTTCTCGTCCCATATTTCTAAAATTATTTCTAGTACTCGTTCTAAAGCCAATCTACTCTTTAAATCCTTCCGTAGCAAGTCCCCCGAGTTGTATCTAAAGTCTTTCACTACTTTCCTCCGCCCAAACATTGAATATTGTTCAATTATTTGGAACCCAATTCACAGTGTAGATTTGACTAAAGCGCTTGAAAGGATTCAGCGTGATTTCACGGGTAGGCTTTACTATCGCTGTTCCCTTCCACCTGTTCCATATAGAACAAAACTTCGCGATTTGAGTTTGTCTACATTAGAACGCCGTAGATTCACTATGGATATTATATTCCTCCACTCTATTATCAATAACCGATATTCTATGGATGTTTCCTTTCTGCTTACGATAGACGAGAAGGAACATGCATTCTAGGATGAGGCGATGGAATACATAGATCAAAAACTATGGAAAGGTGGTCACTAAGTGGAGTAGATGGGACAATATTACAAATAACGTCTCTATTGCAAAAAAACGGTCAAGATAATTTTGCAATCGAGAGGGGAAACTGACATATTGAGAGAAATGATTGTCAGCGATGAAATCAAGAAGGTCATTATGAACAGGTGAGGTGAGATTGGTCCAATCAATAGAAGGGTAGTTAAAATCGCCGAGAATAACGCAAGGAAATTCAGGGGAAATAAAGGTTTCCAAATGTGAAAGGAGTGATATTAGAGAAGTGGCGGGGGAGGAGGGGGAACGGTAAACTGTAATAATTCTGAGTTTTCTAAAGGGAAAAGAAGAAGAGAAGGGACGTTCAAATCTACAATTCATGATTCTAGGAGATGAGAAGAAAAAGAGGAAATAAGCACGGGGCAAAGTGAATTATGGACTAAACAGGCGACGCCACCACCTCTACCGTAATCATCAGTCATTATACGATCACATCGAAAGGGGAAATAGTCAGAGGAACCACACGTAAAAAAGAGTCGCTATCAGATGGATCAAGCCAAGTTTCGGATATGCAAACAACGCGATAGAGAGAGGAAGAGAGCAGAAAGGAAAGTTGGGGATGTTTGCATCGAATAGAGCGTGCATTAGCATAAAAGAGTGAGACTGGAGGAGAGCTAAACGGACGTGTACTAGATGAGGGCGCGTGCACTCTACGAGGGGGTGATGCAAATGAGGGTATCGATTGACTGAGAGGAGAGGTTGAAAGGGGTGAAGAGGGAAACGAAAGGGACAAGAGGGGAATGCCCTTGTTGCCACGAACCTAACGTCTCCGGTTGGTGTTGACATCAGAGAGAGCAGTGGCATCAGTGGAGACAGACGAGAGAGAAGTGGAGCCTGAATGAACAGCATCGGCAGATTTGTTCTTATGGGTCTCCTTAGCGCGTCAGTAGTTGGTGGGGAAGGGGCGGGGAGTACGGTAGTAGTAGAGGGAAAAGTCTCGCACTCCACACACCATCTTGCCAGCTTCCTCATTCTTCTTTCTAGCCTCATCTCGAGATTCTCGCTCCATCTTCAACTGGGTCGGGGTCAAATCCTTCCTAATGAAGGCGAGAGTTCCAGAGAAGGGAGCGGGTCGACCGGGCTTGCCGCGGATGCCAGAGAGGAGAGAGTCGCGGATCTCCTTTGAGGGGCACTCTATCTTGAGGGGGCGCTTTGCAGGAGGGCGATCAGAGGGATGGCGCTTGAATTTGATCTTCTGATCACTCCACACCTTCATCACCTCCTCAGAATCACAGAAGTTGATGAGATCGGAGATGAGTTTCTCATCAGAAGCGAGACCTTTGTTGAGGTCGCTCTTCTCCGTCATTCCAATCACAACAGCACGGCAGTCCTTCTCTTCATAGTCGACTTTGTCACTCATGGCGCGAGTGCACGACTCGTAGATGGCACGCGCCATATCGACAGTGGGTGTGAGGGAGGAGAGAAAGGAGGGAGGGGGAGGGAGGGAGGGGTAGCCTTGTGGAGGGACAACAGCTCTCCCATCATCTCAACCATTTTATCTACCTTCTTCGACAGGGCATCAACACTCTCTTGGGTAGCATATCTGGAGGGATCGAAAGAGGAGCCACTGGCTGCAGAGGGGAGGGGAGCCTTGATCGTTGGCCTAGTTGGAGTGGCAGTGGCCATAGCGCGGAGGGGTGAAGCGTATGAAATCTACCTCACCTGGTGTGGTGGGATTCGACCACCTCCGTCGGCTTCCCACTTTGCCGACTAGCGAACACCAGGGGTAGACACGGTAGATTGTCGATTGTCTCATCCGGTTAGAAACCTCTAAACCCTGACAAAAGATCAACTGAAAAATATACAGCACCGTGCAAAAGTTTGGAAGTAAAATTGAAATCACTATAACATCTTTTAAAATTGAGATAGAAACCCTTTTTTGAAGCATTCGAAAGCCAAGAAATAGGAGAATAACCACTTGTTATTGAATCGTTCTCGGCTTCAGGTATGATTTTTCGACTAATTTAAATCGGACAAGCCATTTTCTGGCAATTGTCACATGGATTTTTCGCACAAGTTCAAATGTGCTGTGTTGTTAGTACTACCTTATGAGTGCACAATCCACTTTGTGCCACATTGAGCGCATTTCAAATAAGGTCAGCAGAATCGTTTTCCTAGACATCCGAAAATTATGAAAAAATGATGTTATTATTGTTCATCTAGACTGTAACTCCGCAAGAACAATAATGGCACCATTTTTCATAATTTACGGATGTCTAGGAAAACGATTCTGCTGACCTTATTTGAAATGCGCTCAATGTGGCACAAAGTGGATTGTGTGCTCATAAGGTAGCACTAACAACACAGCACATTTGAACTTGTGCGAAAAATCCATGTGAGAATTGCCATTTTTTTGAAAATGGCCTGTCCGATTTAAATTAGCCGAAAAGTCATACCTGAAGCCGGGTTCGATTCAATAACAAGTGGTTATTCTCCTATTTCTTGGCTATCGAATGCTTCAGTGGGTTTCTATCTCAATTTTAAAAGAAGTTATGGTGATTTAAATTTTACTTCCAAACTTTTGCTCGGTACTGTAACATCTCCTTCACTAAATTCTCTACTGCAAAATCTGTTCCAAAATTCGATCTTTTACTTTGCAGGATGAAATGTTGCAAAAGGTTACGAATTCCGCTTTGGGGCTGGTGGGCATCGAACCATTGGGTTCGTTCGGCGATGGATTGCCAGTCCAACCCCTAACCGCCTGCGCCACCCTTGAGCCCGCGAGAGTGTGAGTAAGGGCGGGGTGAGATAGAGCAGGGCGGAACAGCGAGAGGAGAGAGACGAACAGAGACAGAGTAGTGTTTGAGTGGGCGAGGAAATGTGGCAACTGGACAAACTAGTGATGGAAAATCGGCTACTGAATCTCCTCATTTCCCGTTTTCTCTCGCTTCTCTGACTTGCGAGAGATCACGCGAATGGAAGAGGGACGATTGCATTAATCCGTTCGAAACGTTCAATTGCTCACATCTGGACAATTTGTTTCATCCGTATACCCACGAAATATTGGCACAGACCGATCGGACAGCACTCATAGAGACGATGAAACATGAATGAATCGGTCGATCTCACATCATTAACTTGGGTAGAAAACCTTGTACTAAAACCTTGTTTCAAAAACGAAATTACGTAGAATGCTTACTACAGTGCTCTAATTGAAGTTATAGTGATTTAAATTTTACTTCCAAACTTTTGCACGGTACTGTTAGATATCCTTCAATGAATTCTCTACTGCACAATCTGTTCCAAAATTCCAAAAAAAGGTTGCAAAAGATTACGAAAAAGAGATGTGTTCTCTCCAATCAGCACACTATTTTTCGCCCGATTGGCGAGAGTACTGTAAGAAAATATTCCGTTTCACGCATGGCACGTCCCAGCGGTTCGCTTGAGCACGCGACGCTTTTTTGAGGACGCGTTGCGTGTCTCCCCCTCCCCGTGAATAAAACGTTCCGCGCTCAGTCTGAATCCTCTATGCTAAACGCTGAATGTCTTTCACTGAGTTTTTGAATCTTACAATAATTATCTGTCCTCTCCTCGTCTGCCATTGTCTCTCGACGGTCAGAGTCAAGATCAGATTCTATTGTCTTACGTCGAAAAAAATATAAAAAGTGTTCCACTTCATTCTCGAATTCGCCCGAATGCAGGTTAACTTGTGCCTAACTCTTTCAATGAGTGCGGTCGGATCGGCAGATGTTTATTTATTTATTTATTTATTTATTTATTTGATACACCCCAACGGGTGTGACATCATGTGAATGTCAATGTACTTCTGATTTCCTGAGAAAACATAATGATGTGAATGAAAAAGAGCCGAACCCATCGATATCTGTATTCCGAGGAAAGACTCGTAGTATTTCATGATCGAACAACTCTCTCCATTTGTTCCACTCTCTTGTTACAATGATCGGTATTAGCCCATTCCCGGAAGCCCAAGGGTGATCACTAGTTATTTAAAATAAAGACAAAAAACTGATAACACGGTCTGTTTCTGGTAGAATTTGTCCCCAATAGTGATGTCGCTTTGGTTTTCGACTCTCTTCATTATACACACTCTCTCGTTTTTCTGACCGGCGAGAGAGTCATCATCACTAATGCAGGTATCAATCACTTTCTGGCAGATGGAAGGATGATGACATGGAGAAATATCGAGAGAAAGTCGAGAAGGAGTTCGGTTAGTTCTCATCAGAGGTGTGCAAAATTTTTCCGTCACTACAAATGCTCTCTTGCCGATCAGAGAAACGAGAGAGCATGAAAATGAGGAGTACGGAATTTGTTTGTTGCTATTCTCTGGTTCTCATGTTTTAACATAAAAATGACTTGCTTAACACTTTTCGGTGCGTTGCAGGGATAGCTGATGGGGTGATTCTGATGCTTTGCGCAAAGACAGAATCATTCACTAGAGTGACCGGAAGAGGCGAATCGGGCATTCGTGTGAGTACTAGTGATGACAAATCGGCTTTTCGTTCCGGCTTCAACTCAGCGTGTTCAACGGTGAATCCGACTAGAACCTGAGTCTTGCCGAGTCCGTTTTGTCATCAACGTGAATACTGATCTGCCCCCAGCTCTGCAAAATTTCACTTATAGGCAGCAAAGAGAATGCTTCCCGAATAAGAGTGTGGACGGATTGGATTCTAGTGATGGAGAGAAGATGAGATATGTTCTACCGGCGAAGAAGGAACAAAACGATGTTCTGTGAGATTATTTATATTCCTCATTTATTTGCAAATGATCTCCAAAATTAAATATTTTTTCACTTGTTCTAGACGGTTGTTCATATCGAGAGAAGAAGAGGAGGAGACACTCCGATTTCACTGGGAGTGGAGGAGAGAATAGAGAAGATAATAAAAGAGGTTTACTTTAATTATTTAAAATCCGCCATACTCTTCCTCTCAGGGGTTCGACGAATTGATCAAAGCCATTAAACTATTGGTTCCTCCTCCATCTCAAGCCATAAATGGAATCTAGTAACTGATGTCGAATTCGAATACTTACTCTCTCCATTCTGCACACTCTCTAGTTTCTTTTACCGACTAGAGAGTGAGCAAAATAGAGATAGATAGCCCTAGCATCACTAGAATGTAGTATGTTCGTTGTTCCATTTCAATATCTGTATCGGCGATAATGATCTATCTCTCATCTCTGAGTCCTTTGGTCCTTCTCATTCTATTGGATAAACTATACCCGCTGTGTCCACTGACCTAGATGTAATATCAAGTCGGTTACTTAGGATTCTGTTGTTTGAAGAGTAACTTCTGAACGGGTATAAACCCTCTCTTATTAGCTATCGAATCTCAATGATAAGTGAGTTAAGCACGATTAAATAGTTATCCAGCTGCATAAAAAGATATATATAAAATATAAAGAAAAACACAAGAAGAAATGAACTGGAAAGACTCCTCAGAACAAATGATTCTTAATTGGATTCAAAATTCTCGTCCACTCTTGATAGATGCTTGACGTTCAATGTGTATTGATTATTGAAGTTGCAAGCGTTACTTCGTTCTTTTGCAATTTGCACGGTGAATCCATTTTGTTTACGACCAATGAACTCGGGATTCTTTTTGCATGTAGTAGAAAGCCAAATGTTCTTACCGATCAACGGAAGACGCTAAAATTTGTTATATGATTTTATGATTCAATCAAGACTAACCTCGGTTAGCAGCTTGACACTTTGATTCCCGAGATAAGAGGGAAATTCCGGATTTGCTATCCATAACTTGTTCAGTTTCCCCGACAACATCCTTAGGAAGAGTGGGAGCCCACTCGATACCGTATAAGCCGAGAAAATATCGTACATGGCGGGGAATACCACGCACGAACTTCTGCTCAATGTGAAGCGATTCCACCAGGGTCGACAATTCTAGAAGAAATCGCACTGAATGATGAATACCACTGGAAAAATAGAATACGTAAGTGTTTCATGGTGTAATTGCAAATCATCAGCAATGTGTGAAAAAGGAATGAAACGTATGGCATGAAACTGTCCAAACGTTCCGAACGTAACAAATGACGACGTATTCGATTTTTTTTTACATCATTCGCTACGGGCTATATTCACACAGTATGCATATCGTCGACAAAAAACCGATACTAACCATGATCAGAGATATTGATGCCACGAACGATCAAACTTAGCTGCTTGACTTTGCATCTCCGAATCGTTTCGAGAACAAAGGCCCCTGCAATGATGATATATCGAAAGGACATGGATACCTCATGAACTAAAACGTACAGCGAATCATCGGATGGAATGTCTGCATTAATAATCAGTTTTCGAAACTGAATTTTCTCTATTGTTCTGGAAACTACAGTGAAATCATCCTGGTTGCTTGTAATCGAAAAGCAAGACTTTTCTGACGGCTCTGCCCATGCATTCACCCAAGAGTGTCAGCGCACTCGCATCTTAAGCAGTGCAACTCAATGTATAATCCTGTAAAATTTGATCGTAATTCATTATTTAATATTAATATTGCGACTAAGAATAAAACGTGCCTTAATCGTGCCATAGCTCCGATATAATGTGACCATGAACGTTTTACGTCAAGCGGAAAATGAAGAAGTTTGAGTCGCAGACCGAACAGATTCGATTTGCATTCAGTAATGGTCATAATAATCTAAATATTTAACATTTTAAATCCCTTACCCAAAACATTTTATCAACGAATTGCACAGTATTTTGTTCCCGGATCGAATATCACCTTTTCTCTCCATTCTACACGTTTTTTTTTATATATCGCGGATTGTAATTGATAGACCACTATGCTATAATTATACAATATCACATACTGTTTTTCCTCCATAGATGCTCAGTTGGTTGACCATCACTGAAGGCATTCTGGCATACTCATCCACGCGATATTTGAGCAATTGTGAAGTCTGAAATAATAATGAAAATGAATAGGTGATTTATAATCAATTTCAATTAACAATTAAAATAAGCGTTTCAGCTTTTTATGTCTTGGATTACTATCTATCTATCGCGACTCATATTCTCGTACAATTAGTGGCACAAAGCATGCCACTAGGGAGTCCAATATATATAAACGGCAAAAAAAATAAAGCTCACCAGTCTGAGGTCCAAGACAGATTCCGGAGCGTATTCAATCAGTTTCCACATCAATTCCGCAGGGTAATAGCTCGAGAAGTGATAGACTTTCCCAGTCTCGATATCTTTTTTGTATATGAACGGCAGAGTTCTCTTATGAGCCAATCGGATGCGAGTCCATTCTGAAGAGAGAAAGAAAATGAAAAAGGAAGAAAAAATTCACGAAATCGTTTGTGTCGATAAAAAGAGCGAGGAAAACTATGAAAATACGCAATGAGACATATCATTCTTAGGAGTTGTTCGGGGGCGCTTGTCAAAATGCTATTTAGACGCTCACTTGGCAAGACAAGCATAGCCACAATGCATGCTTAAGTGAGTTTGAGAGCAATGACGCTTTGTCACTCGATTACTTTCTGATTATAATGCGTAAGGTCAGCTTATGTCTATTGAGTATGTAAACCTTTTCGAAATTATTTTCTGAATTGCTTTGAATCTTACTTTCCTCAGAATTGCCACAAGGCACGCTCAGGTTTCGTGTTTTACGCGCACTCATTCTCCACTTCTTGTTGTCTCTCTCGCTTTCGCGTTTTATCTTGCCATCCCCCTGACCGCTCTCTCTTCTCTTGCTTACCCCATTTAGAACGACTGTAGCGTTGCCGGATCGAGCGTTATTTTTTAATGTTTCATTTAAATTCGCTGAATATCTATTACGCAACGCGAAAGGATCACCCTTGTTCATTCTGCTTAGGGAAGCCCTCTGGCAAGGATTCATACTAGTGACGCCAAATCGGCATCAGACTCTCCTCAATTTGCGTGTTCACCCTTTTCTCTGACGTGCGAATTGAGGAGAGTAGATTGCCGTTTTGACATCACTAATGCATACGGCTGGTGTCCGTTCTCGACTTGTCAATGTTCATCCAGTCTTTCTTATCTTATTCCAATAATCTCAGAAGCTCCAAATCCGTGCTTAAATTTTGTTTCATTTACTTAATTGTTCATCACTTCATTCGGTATTTATATTATTCTCTATTCATCTGAAAATACTTTCTTATATAATATAATGTTTATTTCAATTGTAGATGTTAATTTGCTCATATTTCAGGCAACATTCGACATTTCTTCCATGTCTTCAATTTATTCCGATTCTGTTGTAGGCGAGAGAGATTCGATGGCGGTACGTTTGCGTAATTTGTAAACTGACCTCATTTATAAACATATTAATCACTTTCAGACGTCTCTTCTCCATCTCCCGAATGAAAATAATCATGGAAGTAATGTGTTACTTGAATCCTAAGGATCGTTCAAACTATCGGTTCAGTCAACCAACAACTGAGAAATCTCGAGAAGAAGGCGGGCAATCGTCGATTTACGCGTGTCCTCTTCGAAGACAAATACATAATAGTCGGCTTTTAAATTTTAATTTTATTCCACTCGATTAACATTAAAACTTTCAGAATGAGCATCGTATGATCACTACCATGGCCTTGGGGACCAACAAGCGACAAAACTTCAATTGCGACACTAATCATATGGATGATATTTCCACATTCTTCAGAAATGCAACAACAACGGAGCTTACTATTCATGTACCTCACTGGAAACTATTTTTAATTTAGAAAATAAAAACACAAGCGAAGTCAATATATTTCAGGGTAAAATTGATGAAGAGGAGGAGAATAAACTCCGAATCGTATTCAAATCTCTTCACTTTAAGAAGTTGAATGTTTTGTTCACCCAAAAAAATTGGGGGAGGTGAGCTAAATGAAGTACAATAGTCATGATAACTCGTTTCAGTATCATCATTGACCTTTTACGCGGTCGTCAATTCATTGAAGAAGTGAAAATTCATTGGTCGGATGGTTTTAGAAAATAAAGTGGACAGTTCAAAACGAGTGCTCATGGCACTTCCACTCATGAAGAAATGCCGAATCACTATTCAAGTGAGTTTAATTAATAATTATAAATTAATATGCACCTATTGCGCGTTGGTGTGAGAGATGGAGGATAAATAGAGTCATACATTTATTTTTAGTTAGCAGTATGTGTTTCAGAAAACTACATTCATAGATGACGAGATTTTGTGCATCTCGCTCGAAATTCAAGAATATCGACCTATATCGACTATGAGAGAGCGAAAATTACCTCAGAAGGTCTGGTAAAGGCATTCGAGGTACTTGCAGCTAATTTTTTTATATTCGGAAAATTATTATTCGGAAAACCAAGGAATTTCTGGCTTAATTGTCTAGACAATTCAAACTTTTCAGATTGTGTGCAGTTCAGAATATGTGTAGAGTGCTCGAGAAATAATTTGCCGCGTCTCACCGAGTGTTATCGAGCAATTTATCCTCAAAGTTCAAACGGATTCGACATTGAAAGTGACATGGGGTAGAATTGAAAAAACGGAATGTGATTCATTCCTAAACTATTATCGCTCCCCGTTTATGGAATGGGATGAAATGGTAGTTAGAATTTGCAAGATTCCCATTTCCGATCGACATCTTCACTTCTGATATCAAACTATTTAGTATATTGTTTTGCCTTTGCTACATGTCTTTCATAAACTATTCATTCAAGTAATAATTGTTACAGAAATTAATCAATTTGATAAATAAGGAGCAACAATCCCATGGAATTGATTTATGCATCCTATGAGGTGTCTTTGCCGAAATCAGGACGATCACGCAGAAAAAAAATCTAAAAAAAAGTTGGGTCTATTTTGAGAAGAAATGACAAATGTATTGTATGTATTTCTGTCTATCCTAAACTACGGTAGCTTTGGGCAATCTATCCCAAGTCCATTCCTAGCGCCTACCATGAACTGGATTATGCATGAGAAATTCCCTTTCAATTATTGATCTGGAATCAACACTCGATTTTCGATCAAAAAAATACCATGATGACATCATCAGTGGATAAAAGTTTCTCTCAGAACTTCCTGACTAATTTTTTTTTCTGGCATATCTATGTGTGCTGAATCCGAATTTCGAAATGAGAGCATAAGATATCATGAATGAAAAAAGATAAAATTCGACAAGTTTCAAAAACGGTTATTTTTTCGTCAAAATGAACTCGGATTTTCGGTTATCACGGATATGAAAGATATTCAAATGCTCTAAAAAGTTGGGAATCGTATATTCCATGGATTTGCAACTATCCTGTACAGGTAAGACCTTTGACCGAACATCGGCCTTGGAACTGTGATCATCCAAAATAGGGAGAGAAAAAATAATGTGAAAAAGTGAAAAATTCGAACCCTGAGGGCAAAATTAAGAGATATCATTATCAAACTTTGGAGATCGTCAGGAATTGTCGTTAC